>JAQPPZ010008349.1:0-135573 GCA_028583015.1 Wollemia nobilis
ATCATCCACACAATTCCACCAAGTCAAATTGCCATTAGTGCAAGCCACATTTTAATAAAAGTCCTAGGTGTTTTCGATCACTTAGCCACTCCTAGTTTTTTAAGCAACATCGAGAATACATGTCGAGTTATTTTTAGGACCATTGCACATATACACTAAGAGAATATTGAGTTTTGGGAATTGACTCCAAAACACTCTTGAACAAAAAATAATTTTCACATCTTAAAAACATCTTGTGTCAAAGAGGGATAACACCATACTTGGTATGAACCTCGAAGTGAAATGGTTCATCCTTTCTAGTCCCATCATGCACCATAGTCCATAAAAATAGTGGTTCTCACCACTATCACAATTCCAAAAATAAAAGAAAGAGTAGGGATAAATTCCTAAACAAAAATCTAAATATTTTACATCACACACCACTTATTAATTGGATTGTAAGGATTGTACTACATTTCCAGTCAGACGGTTAGGTAGTCATCCCAAAAACTTAAGATATCAACAAAAAAAGTCTTGGACTATGGAGTTAGCCTCCATCGAAGCTATAGATGCTTGATTGACAGTGGAGTACGCTCATGCGTGGTGACATGTATCTTTTAAAAGAGACCTCTGATCACTCATACGGATAAGTTAGCTTCTTGGTTTCATCCATAACAGGTTTATCTAATTTACTCAAGATGAGTTAATGAACTCACTTGCACACACACTGGTTCTTGATTGTCTAGGGTCATTACCATGCTCTTGATTCGGTAAATGAATTCACTACACACACATTTGGTCCTAGAGATATTAGGTAGTTTAGTGAGTTTGTTTGATATCACTAGGATGTTTAAGTCTATGCAAAATAGGTAGTTTTCCATATCAACATTCATATTTTCTTCCATATCAACATCCATGTCTTATTCCATGTCAGTATCCATGTCAGTTCATAATTCATTCATCCCATATACCACCAAGTTTGGTACCCCTGATTAAACAACAATGCTAAAAAAATGGTCAAGAAAAGATCTAAACTATAAATGATTCATTAACACATACAATATTGCATTTATCATCCATACATAACATCTTACATCAGTCATCCATAACATATCATATGCATTAATCATAAAACATAAACATGCATTCCACAAAAAGCATGCACACAAAAATATAACACAAAAGGTAAAAGCCATGTATATACATATGAATTCCAAAAGGCTACATACAATGAAGCACCAAGGCTCATGTACAAAAGTGTATCTAAGCACTAGCTACATCCTCCAAGAGGACCCCTGTGACCTAGCAGGAGCCTCAAACCTTGAAGGATCCCTAGACCTAGAGCTATGCCTAGACTCACTACGCCTCATACCCTCAAACATAGATGAGGTTGGAGGATCAGGAAGTGGAATATGATGTTCCATAAATCTATCCTCCAATGCCTTGATATATCTCTATCGAGATTGAAGATGTGCTATGTTGACATTATACCGATGCTCTCTTTGCTAGCTCTACTTGGAGCTTAAAAATCCTCATATCTCATTCTACCACCTGTTGCTCCAATTGTGCCCACTCCTCACTCTGGCTTGGGGATACATCTGGAACCTCCTTTGCATCCTCCCCACATCCTTTGTCTTCCCTAATCTTGGTAGCCTGTTATATCGCAACCTTATCCTTTCATCTTTGACTATCATATTGAAGACACTGTTGCCTTTTAGGGGTCTCTTGGGTCCCCTCATCCTAAGTCTCCTAGGCACCTTCATCCATAGCCTCTCCACCTCCATCCCCATTACCCACTCCTCGATGTGATACACACTATGGTTGATCTGAAAACCATGCATCATACTTCGTGTTCATCCCCACATATTTCGTAACAAGGATATATATCTCCTTGTCATACTCCAAATCCACCCTCCATGACTCTGTGCAAGGTAGCCCGATCTCCTCCTGATGTCTCCTGTAGCACACCAGATCATCAAGGACATCCTGCCTCAGTACAAAATGATGAAGTACTCACAAAAACTAGAAATAATCTACCTCACTTCGATATCATCCAACCACCCACCTACCCTACCACACCCATCATAGATGCTCTCTATTGTTAGTCCATTGGGTACCCCGTCGTAGCCTCCACACCACTTGGATGGATATCAATCAAGCCCACAACTCCCTATACCACTATCTCATCCTCACTAGATGACTCAGTTGCACCTCCTCAACTAATGCCCATCGCCTAGCATAGGGCGACTCCCTACCAAACTCCTCCATAGGTAAACCCTCTGATCGAGCAACCCTAAAGTGCTTCTATCCCCAGCATTGTAGCAATAAGCTACAACCCAAACCCTTCCACCTCTGCCTGTCACCTCATATAACTCTTGGTACATAAATCTATCATGGAAAAATAGGGTATGCCCCCACTCTCCACCTTCATCCCCTACCATGTGTCCCCAAATAGCCACATTATCTTTGTATTCCGGTTAAGCTCGACCTCAACCTGGATCCCCTCCACTGACCCTTGAGGATGTGATATACATCCTCCAAGGTCACAGTCACCTCACCCATGGGGAGCTAAAATATCCCCCTATTTGCATCCCACCTCTCTACCAAGGTAGAGAGGTACCCCTAGTCAGCCCTTACAACATATAGTCAGGCTACCTCTACCAGCCTCACCTCCCCTAGTAGTTCCCACTCATACTCTATAATCGCCTTCCTCATCTCGAGGATGTAAGGCAAAAAATGGTGTCGAGCCTCCAAAACTCTAAGCTACAACATAGTACAAATAATTTTTTATAATTTCAAAAAAAAACTTTGCATAAGACAATGCTTTACCTCAGCAATCTGTGCCCCAATAGCATCCCCACCCTACACACCAGCTCCCTCTGTCGCCATAACTTTCGCTCCCCAAATGCCTCACCTCACTTCACTTCTCACTCACCCTTCACTCCTTAGATGCAACTTATCAAACTCCAAAATTCACAAATGAGCTTCAATATCACCTAGCAAGCTATTTATAGTTGCTTCAGGTGCTCTAAGGCACCCATGGATATTTTCTAGCTCGCTAAAGTGCATGCAAAATTTTTTACAGACCACAAGCACTAGCAAGCGTTTAGCATCAGCATTGAGAAAAGGCCAAACTTGCACAAAATAGTAGCTACATCCAACCAAATCGCTTCAAATTTTATTCATTCATGCATTTCATCATTTTATCAGGTTTTGTGAAGATTCCAACTGATTTGGATGCATAATTTTTTTTTCAACCACATTTTACAAATTCATAAAACACACTACAAAAGCACCTCAAAACGGTCCAAATATTCACAAATCTATGATCATTAGCATTTTCATCATTCACACATCATCTCCACTTCATTTCACATCATCATTTGCATATGTTTGCCAAGTTCACATAACATTCAAGTGAACCTTGTATCTAGTGAGTTATTCTATACACTCGATGATTGCAACAATTTACCTCCATGTAATTAGGTAATATGAATAACCTACAATAAGGAAACTTGTCCATGATCATCATCACTTATCTCCTTTCTCGAGATCATAATCATATTTGATACCTTACATTTCAAGTGAAACCTTACCAAGAACAATTTGCACAACCATTGTCATTGATGGCCTAGTTTGTGGGGCTTAACACATGGACAAAAATCACATTTCATCATTCAAAAACTTCTTAACACCATAGAGATAGGCATAACCTAAGATGATTGGTTCCAATTGCCAGAATTATTAAAACAGTCACTAGTAGGCCCTCTAAAGGTTAACTTGTTTTCTTCTTTTGCATTATCATCTTTGCATATTAATGACGCTAGAAGGCATATTTTTCAATAGCATCGAATCACCCCAAATTTTGGGTAAACACATTTGGTTTTTATCCTCACACAATGAGATACATCTTACATGATCATGGCATATATACTTGGAAAAAATCCCTTCATCTGTTGGGGTAAAAATAGACACATTTCCATTACACATTTTGCACACATCCCTTCATCTGTTAGGGCAAAAATAGACAAACATTTTTCAACAATTCCCTTCCCACTATTGGGGCAATAATGGTATCACATTTTACATCATTCATATTGTCCGCATTCCATTTGCACAGATTTTTCAATTGGCTCATGAGATTCATCCCTAACCTCTTTCACCAATTGAGGGGGTAAGCTATGCAAAACTTAAAATTATTTTCTTCTTTTATCTTCAAGCCTACACTCCACATCCCAAGAGAAGTTGCTTCTACACCTAGCCAAAAAAGGTGTCGTATTTTTGTACTACATTGTATTCCACGCAACATAGTACAAAAAGGAGCATCTGTAGACACCAAAATCTAGCCATTTTTCCTTCACCCATGCTTTCCTGCTATTTCCACCACCAAAACATAGCCAATTTGTCAACCATCCCCATTTATCGCTATTGTCAAATATTATTCACATTTATTTATGTATATTTATTTTATATATATTTAAAAATAATATTTTATATTACATTTTAATATATGCTTGATAAATATGTATTTATTTAAGTGAATTAATCTCAGTCATCCAATTCCATTTAATCCTGACCACCCATTTACATCAATCCATGCCACATCCTAGATTTATTATCTACCCATAGATCTTCTTTGATCTCAACCACATGATTAGTGTCGTTGAAACCCTAGCATGTCCTAGATTGGATTATAAATAAGAGCCATTTTGATGGCTCAACCCCTAGATTTTTCCCCTAGATTTTCATTGGAATTTTTGAGTGTTTGAATTCCTTAAGTGCTTAAAATCCTTAAGTTCCCTAAGTCATCTTGCATCCCTTCTTCTGCCATCTTCACTCGTTGTAACCCCCACCACCATCGCCATCCTTTCTCCCTCTTCAAATATGCTTTTGTAGAATCCTTCCCCTCAGCCTCAGGCACCTACTAGTGTTTCCTATAGTAGCCAGGTGCTCACGGTTATTTTACGTTATCACTCCTAAAGACCCCTTAGCCTCTAGGTGATGCTAGGGCATCACCGCTCAAGTCACCTACATCAGACATCATACATCAGAAGACAATAAGTAAGTAAAATAGATCAATCATTTATTATTTTATGCATGTGCTTAAGTTTATGTTCATTCTATTTACAACACTTAGTTAGGATTTACTATTACCCATAGAGAGCCTCACACTGTGGAGCCCTCGTAGGTATTACTAACTATTTTTGTTGTGTCATTGTGTGTAGATATGAAGTGCTACCTCAGATTTTGGAGTGGCCCAACCTTAGATTTCAAAAAATCCCACTCATCCTATTGGGATCAAGACACTCTTGAAGACATCACAACTTTGCTTTGTTAGGGTTTTGGAGAATCCTAACCCCTTGTAATATTGTATGAAAGGGATTCAAGGATCCAATATTGTAAACAATGGAGTTTTTAGGCTCCCCCGTTAATGAAAATTATTCTATTGTGCAATATTGTATTTCCTTGTATTTTATTTGTTCAAGCATTGTTTGGGTGTTGCGTTTTGCATCTTTCAAGATCTAAAAAGTTGTTTGATAGTATTTTTGCAAATATTGTTAGTTCTTATCATGTAATTTTAAGACCTAATAAATACATGCTTATCTCATTAGGGCCTCAATAAAATATTGGAAAGGCCTAAATTACCTTTAAATATGCAATTTGATTATCAATAAAATTAGGCAAGCTTCTAGATAGCTTAAATCCTCATCAGTGGTATCCAAGAATCGTTCTTGCTCTTGTATATTTGATTTAGTTTCTATTTTAGGTTGTCTATTTTAGTTTTTATTTTAGGCACCATGTTGCCTAATATAAAAAATTTAGCACAACAAGCTAAGGAGATATGTGCTCAAATAATGGCCACCATGCCAATGGATGGACCTCATTGGAATGGAATGATTACCATTCAAAATTAGATTTTTCTCTGTTGAAGAGAGAATTTTTTATATTGAAAAAGCACTTATTGAAGATATTAAATAAGAAGCAACACATAGACTTGAACCAATATTTATGTGTAGGATCTATGGGTAGGATTATGATCGAATTATTTGTAGACAATTTTGTTGTTGAAGAAATTTGAAGAAAGAGAAGAAAGAAAATAAATACCTAATGATGTTTTTGTTGTTTTGTCTGATAAAGGCTTGAAAGAACTTGTTGATTCTATCCCAATAAATGTTCTATCTATTGATGATGTTTCTAATGTTAATGATATTTGTGTGGTTAGTTCATCTCATTATGTTACCACTATGATGGGTGTGGTTGTGCCAGATACACCAACTAAATATCTTGGGTTGGTGACATGTAGACCACCTTATCTTAATTCTTTTAAGCCCTCACTTTTCAAGACTTTGTTGAAGGCTTTAATCTTTAAGACTTCGAAAATAGTTTTTAAAAATCTTGATGATGCATATTTTAGTCCATTTCCAATATATGGACTAGAACCTCAGGAGTAATTGAAATGTTGTAGTGTCAAAAACAATGACAACATGATTAGTTTGGCTAGAAATTTTCTATTTTTCAAAATTTCAAACACCATTTATAAATTACTCCCCATTTCCATATATGTGTGGCTCCAATATCTATGCTTCAGTTACTACCCTTGTCCCATAAAAAATAATTAAGATTCATAGTGGTTTTTCATTGAGCTCATTCTAGTGGCAGTCTCCCTTTTTGGTTGATGGTGCTCGATAGGTCACCCCTATGGTCTTCTCCTTTATTACAACCTTATTTTTTGGTATTTAATTTTATACTCATGATATTCTAGGTGGGGATATGCATCCAGGTTTTTATGGAGAACAAATATGCTTTCCCCACCTACTCATCAACATTGAAGATATGGATGCATTACAACTAGTTACAATGGAATAATCATGGAGTCACAACAAACCTGTGTGAGAACATGAGCCTAATTATAGACCTTGTCTACAATATGCTTCCATATAGCATGTTGTTTTCATTTGTACCTTCAATGACTTTGTTAGTTATAGATTGTTGTGGCTATCAATCACAATATGAATCTCTCCTCTCACTTATCTCTCAATCATGATTCCACTATTATTGCATATTAACATCATTGTTTACACCTCTCTATAAACCTTCACTATGTTTATGTACCACCACCAAGCCAAGAACACCTACTTTTCTCATCCCTACTTGCACCATTTGGATCCACTAGAGAAACTATGGCTCTCTATCTCTTATTTGTGTGTTTATATTTTATCAATCCATGTATCTTTGCATGGAAATCTGCATGTATTCCACTGCTATGAGCCTACCATGTATTTTATAGCCTTTACCTTATTCTTTTTCCATGTCAAGTACTTGTTGCCTGATCGTACATTTCACTTTATTTTATTCTAGCAAGCAACTCACTTGATCTTCTGGTAGTTGATCATATCTTTTATATGCGCAATGCAAAACCAACATCAAATATTAGCAATATGCATGTATTGCATGGAGGCTCATGTAATTTTTCCTACATAAACATATATGGTTGAGTGCAATCTTATAATTTTATCTTTCACAAGATAAAAAGAAGAGGAGGTCCTACTGGAATTTCATGAGATGTGTTTTTTTATAATATTTAAATTTTTTTAAAATCTCCTTTACATATTTTTTTATTTTCATCTTAATATGTATGCTAAAGGATCCCATGCATATATATAAACTTTTAAAAACAAGCATATTGTAAAGGAATATTCAAATACCGTATAAAATATAAGTTGTTCCCTAACATCCTCTTTCTTTTCATGGAAAATGAGGCTCCATCCATCCTCAAATATAGGCTTGTTTTATAGTTGTCAGAAATCTATTTCCAAGCCTGGCCTAGTGGAATCATCAATTTTAGATTTTGTGAAGACCTATTAAATTTTTTGATACAACAAATATTAGGTTACTTGTCTTCCAATTTTTTTCTTATTTCAACTTTTTCTCCTCCTTGTTTGTATGCATTGGAGTCCAATTCTTTTATTATTGGGAGGAGTGATATGGAATATTAAGGAATATTGTATTAGTTAATTAAAATTTAGGGTTTAATTAAATAATTAAAATTAATTAGGTTTGTTTTAATTAAAGCTGTTAAAAACTTTTTGAAAGGCTTGCGAGCCTAATTTGTTTGATCTAAAAAGTTGTTTGATATAATTTTTATAAATATTGTTAGTTCTTATCTTGTAATTGAAAGGTTCTATAAATACATGCTTATCTTGTTAGGGTCTAAATAAAATTTTATAAAGGTCTAAATGGCCTATAAATATGTATTTTGATTATCAATTAAATCATGCAAGATTTTAGATAGCTTGAATCCTCATCAGATATTCACTCTTTTATTTTTGTTTTTCTACTTCTTATCCAATTTGAAAATAAGTTTGTATGCCTCTTAAAATATATTTAATTCAAAAATGTCACTGTCCTTCGGAATGTACCATTCTATCCCACTATGGTACTTGAGGATTCATAAATTTTCGCATTTGGAATCACTAGTTTTGTTTTTATGAAGGAGAATGCATTAGTATGATCTTAAACACATTGATATTTATCTTGACATAATTATTTCCATCATACATTTTGGTCTTCATAAGATCCCATGAGATCCTGTGAGATAATTTTCTTCCTTGATAGCCTCCATGACATAATTCCATGTGAATATTCCTTCTTCATATTCATTCTCTTCCTTGATCCTATTACAATATATTTCCCCTAAATGTTGAATAGATAATGAAGCTTTTAAAAGTGTAAAAATTATTTTATCACTATCAATAAATCTACTTATAGAGAAGTAAGAAGATAAGTGATCTAACCAAGTTTTAGGGCATTAGCATTAATTTTTTATTCAAAAATAGGACAATCAAAATTCATCTACTCCTTAAAAGATATGGAGCACTAAATGTTGCTAGGGTAGTGAGAGGTTATGTGGTAAAGGTTACAAAATTTTTAGTAGGAAGTCATTGAAGAATATGAGCAAATCAATCCATCATCTCATTCCTATTTTTTTGGAAGGATTCATCCAAAATGTCCTTGAAAGGATCTATTGTCTCAATGTTGTCCATTCTAGTTCTCACTTGAGATCATTTGGAATTACAATAGAGGTAATCAAAGGGATCTCATATTTAACACCCAATCTTCTAATTTCCTGATCATGTTTATGGACATATACTAAAAAGACAAATTTCTCAGATACCACTGATCCAAATATAAGAATTTTGATTGTACTAAAACTTAGAATTTCAAGTTAAGGAATATAAAAAAAGAGTTCATTTCATAAATAATAGAGTATACAAATTTTGAACACAAAAAATATTAAGCAAAATAAAATAATGATTTTCTTGCTTAAAAAATAAAGTACCTTGCAATCAATCTCAAGAAGAGATGTGACACTATAATAGTGCAACCATTACTCATACCTTTTATAGTAAGGAGTCCATTTCTATTTATACAATATTTTGGTATGTTGAGATCCACCATATTAAATATGAAATGTCACCCACATGGTAGTTCATCTTCCATGAATTATAAGGTCACCCATATGAAAATATGGTTATTCAACTTCCATGACTTACAAAGTGCATTTATTTAAAAATTACATGCACGCAACTTGATATTTTGTGTTTTGACTTCTACTGATGTGTCAAAATGGATAGAGAAACATTTTGGTTATGAAAATTTAAAAATAGATAACTACCATTTTTGGTAAATATTTTGTTTTTAAATCACATAATATTGTTAATTTTGGTTATACAAATTTTCTATTTTTGACAATGATAACTAAAAATTATAAGGAGCTGATAAAACCCAAAGTGTTTCTTAACATCATCAAGTGAGTCTTACCTTCCTTTTTGGTATAACTTGTTAAAAACAAGGGAGTGTGAAAAAATATGCAAAGCACTTTCTCTACATGTTATAACTTTTATTTTGACACTTGAACCTAGTCATTAATTTTACCAAGAATTTATGAGTACATATGACTCCTTGAGACTCAAAATACATTTAATTATTTTTTAATATTATTCCATTATAAACCTAGCTTTATCTATTCTCATTAAGATGAAACTTAAATATACTACTAACAAATGTTCAATCTAAAAATCTACTCTCTTATTTAAAACTTTAAATTTTCTCTTTATTCCTCTCTATGAAGACAAGGGTTGATGTTTCGTTTCAATGTTAAAGATGTTGGAAAACTATAAATGTGCAAAGCATGCAATTGACACATCTTTTCATTTGGGTGAAAAATCTATTAATGGTGCATGCCATTTATTTTATAATCACAAAGGAAAAGGTTTATGATTCCTACTAAATCTAATTCATAAAACATTTGGGTGAAAAATCTATTAACGATGCATGCCATTTATTTTATAATCACAAAGGAAAAGGTTTATGATTCCTACTAAATCTAATTTGTAAAATTGAGTTGGTTGATATCATATTATAATTATTTGCATATGTGGATCTACTTATTCAATGCATACACCTCTATATTTAGAGGTGGTTGATAATGGACTTATTTCATTTTTCATTCATCTCCAATTCTAGTTTCTAGAAATAATAATAGTAATATAAATAATAAAATGTAGTATTATATTATTTGTAAGTGCATGACAATCCATTTGAAATATTAATGTCATTTTCCCCTTTTGTAAAAGTCAATATGTAAAAATAAGCAAATGCAATGTATGTTTTGTATCCATATGTGACACTAACACTATCACTAACAATATAACCTTGATCTTCAAGTAGTGTCATCTGATATACATACACCAACATACACGTCTATACATCATAATAATATTTATAAATATAGTGATACATACCTATCATACATACCTCTCACTTCCCTCTCTTACATCCATAAAATTCAATTCCATGCCTATGATTAGATGCATTATTAGTGCAAATAAAAGATATAAGAACTTTAAAAATCCTTTATTCCTTGATTTTTAATAAGCAATACAAGACTTATATTATTTCCTCCAATCATTAATTAGGATGAGAAGGCTAAATTTAAAGGTTTTATGAAGTATGGATCATAAATAAAATCTTAAGGAAGGATAAATAAACTATGAGAAATAGAGTATAGATGCAATTTCTCCTCAATATCACCCCAAGAGAAGAGAAAATAATGATAAATTAGTAAAAAATAATGACAGGCTAAATAATGGTATTAATGAGAATAAAAGGCTCATAGGGATTCACCATTATATTGAAATAATAGGTGACACTTGTATCTCTTAGTTGTAGTTATCAAAGGTCCACTCATTCTCATTCTCATTCCAAGGTTATATGCACCAAGGGAAGGAGAGGATGCATGATGGGGTTTACAAATAGCATGATATATCTTTAATTGTGCTACTAAGTTGAACAACCCTCTTAATATGACAAATTATAAACTCTCAAAAATTTAGTATGTATTCCAAACCATCAAAATAGAGAGTATATGCCAACTAGCATATATGTATCCATCAAAACATTGTTTTGTTTTTATTGTGTCTAATACATGTAAACATTGAATTACAATATGATATCTAGAAGAAAATTAAATAAAAACATGAAACTAGATATGAAAAATGATCATTATAACAATTTTATTTTGTATAAACAAAGAAAAAAAGATTAGCATATTTACCATGAACAAAATATTCATATGTATAGATTTTATTTAAATTTTTTTCCTACGGCCGCTTCGATGCTTCTTCCACCGCCATGTTCGATGTCACCACCGCCGCCTCTAAAACAATTAACCCTAATGTTCTTTAGGGTTGAATTTAATCGTACAAGGCCATAAAATGCCTTCCCACCCTTTATCCCACACGCTCAACATGGGGGGAATAAAGGGGTCCTTTTAAGGTGCTAAATGTCTAAAAACTTGTAGGCAAGCGCCTAGGGCCACTCCCTCTCATCCGACCCTTTGGATAGCTGATAGTTTTGTTGATAGCCATTTACCATTGTTGGTTGTGACGCGGCTTCAGTGGTGAGTTTGTTGACCTTTGCTGGTCCGTTGACTGTTTCTTCACCGTGTGGTTTCCGTCGAGTCGGCGATTTATTAAAAACATTTTTTAAAGGATTCCATTGGTTTGATGGACACTTAATCCGCCATTAAATTTATATTAAAGAAGAAAAGGGTTTGTTATATCGGAGCGTAATGGGCGCTTAACTAGCATGGCAGATTAAATTTATATTAAAGAAGAAAAGGGTTTGTTATATCAGAGCGTAGGCCCTAGATATTAAAAATGAAAATTGATATTGGATTTTAAAATGTTTATAAGTGCCATGGCAAGTTTTAATTAATGATTTATTTATATGTTAAAAGTCTTTTTTAAGTTTACAAATTACATCAATAATCACTTTTAACACAAGATCACTTAAAAAACAACTGTCCTCTTTAGCTACTAGGGCAACTGTTTTGGTCAGCTGATTTATATGTTAAAAGGGTTCCGTTGATGGGTTATATGTTAAAAGGGTTCCGTTGATTGTTTCTTCACCGTGAGATTTCCATCGGGTGAGCGATTTATTAAAAACATTTTTTTTTTTTTAAAAACATTTTTTTAGGTTTCCATTGGTTTGATGAGCATGGCGGATTAAATTTAGAGTAAAGAAGAAAAGGGTTTTGTTATATCGGAGCCTGGGCCCTAGATATTAATAATGAAAATTGATATTGGATTTTAAAATGTTTAAAAGTGTCACGAAGAAGTTTTAATTAATGATTTATTTATATGTTAGAAAGGGGATCGTGGGTCATTGATTCAAAAAATACTTTAAATCTTATGTATAAAGGGATAAACTTTTAAAAAAGAAGGTTATGTTTTGACATTTGAATCTTATGAAGGTTATATTTTGACATTTAAATAAGCCGAGGATTTGGAGGGTTAAGTTATTTAGTAGAATCTTTTGAATAAATTGGAAGGGAAGGGTTGGGTTAGGGGTTTGGTTTAATAATTAAAATATTTTTTTAAGGAGTGCGGATACCAATATTCTAATTCTTTGAACCCGGTAGTATTGGTGGATATGTGATGTTAGTGTCTCGGTTATGTAAAATGTTTACTCCGATGCAACTGGAGGTTATAGTGGCAACAAGAAGCAAGATTCGAACCCACGAAGAGGCGTAGAAAATTGTAACGTGTTACTGATTCCTCTAGTATAATAAAAAAATTGGAAGGAAGGGTCTTTGGTTTGAATTTAAAAAAGCTCCTTTAGAATGATTAAAGGAACTATTTGCCCTTCTGAAAAGAATTATTAGATCAATTATTGAGTGAAAAATTGAATGCTTGGCTAGGTCAATTTTGTGAAAAAAAATGAAATGCTAGTGGAAAATTGTACGTCAATCTTGTAGAGAAATATTGATAGGTTGGGATCATTTTTGTGGAGAAATTGAGAATATGTTTGGAGTCAATTTCGTTGAGAAATTGAAATATTAATGGACCAATTTCATGGAGAAATTGGGCATTTAAAAATGGGATCAATCTGTGATGTAACAAATTTGTGAAGAAATTTAATTAGAGCATTGGATCATAGTTGATTTCATGAAAGTGTACTTATGTTTTATACATAGGTTAAATAAAGGGTCAATTATGGATTAAATGGAAGAATATGTATTGATTTTTAATCTTGGACTAAATGATGGTTACATCCACTGAATCTTACCATGGTATAAAGTCCCCCAAAATATTTTGGTATAAAGTCTGATTGCCTTACAATGGGATCCCCGTCCCTTGTTTGCATGATGATTGCCTTGAAATAGGGTTCTAGTGTCAAGTCTAGTTTCCTTAGAGTGGGATCCCATATAGATTATTCCAAAATTCTTAATATTTAACTTTATTCCATTTTCTTAATTTTTTTTTGCAGGAAATAAATATTTACAATAAAAAAAATTGAAATAAAATTGATGCTTAATTTAGAGATGCAATTTATGACTAAGTCTATATAGGTGTGTGGATCCACATATGATCTAATAGATTTTATAATTAACAAGTTCGTATGACCAATTGCTTTTTGTAACGCCTTTTCGTAACGCTTTTTTGTAATACCTTTTTGTAGCATATTTCTATAGGTGGTATCCGTAGACCTTTCTTCAACATGCTTTCTCGACATGTGATTCATCTATACCTGGCCTAAATTTATTATAAACTAAAAATTAATGGGATCTATTTTAAAAAAATAAAAAATTATAGCATCTCAATTGATATGAGAAGTATATCTATTTGCAAACTCTCAAGCTCTAAAGAAGACATATGTAATTTGTCAAGGGTGGGGGACCCAATACAATCCCTTATTATCCAACGAAAAAAATATGAAAAGTTTTTTTAAATAAAAATAACCTATTAACCAATCTACTTTAGAAAGGAAATTTAGAAGACTAGCAATCGATGAAAATTATTTTTTATTTATATTAAAAATATAGGAAAATCAATAGATCATTTTATGGTATCATATCAAATGTTTTTTTTTTAAATTCACTTAATTTGTTATGATATTTTTGATAAAAATTATACAATAATATAGAAACTAGGTTTTATTTATTTATAAAAGTATACAGAAACCAATAAAATAACATCATATAATTGTTTTTTTTAATGCACTTGTTATAATATTTTCCATCATATAGTAAAAAAATGTTTTAAAAAGTTTTGAATTTATAAACTTTAGCATTTAAAAATTACTCAGCATAGAATTTAAGGTTGATTTCTTAAAAAATATATATATAAAACATTGGAATAAAGTCAATGAAAATATTTGTAAAAGAAATATTAGGAGGTAAATTATTATAAGAGTCCTCCCGATCTAACGAAAAAGCTCCTCCTCTTATAAAGTTTTCACTTTTCCCCCCTTAAATAATAAGTGAGATCATCTAAGTGCTCATTTTTTACCTTTTAAAAGTGGGTGTTGTTTTATAAGTGCTTATATGACTATCTAATTACTTCTTCCAAAAATTTTAGATGAGTTCTTCATATTCTAAAAGCATAGTATTTTAACATACTATTGTTTACACTTTAAAATTTAAAATTCAGATGTATAAATTATATAATAATACATACTATTTTTTACACTTTGAAATTTAAAATTCAAATGTGTAAATTATATAATAAAAAATGAAACGTATAATATTATTAATCACGTGTGATAAGATCATTTAATTTTAGAGGCCTCGTGTGAAGTAAATCATATCATCGCATAAATGTAAAAATAAACATTAAAATCTTAGATTCTAAACAAATTTAGTTTAATTATATTATAATTGCAAGTTTTTCATTTATTAATTATTAAAAATATATACGGAAAAGAAAAAATAAACTTATATCTTTGAACAAAAAGTTTAAAAGGGCAAAAAAATTAAATCATATTTTTTTTTAAATTTATTTTTTGCTTTATTTTATATAAAAATTATAAAAAAATTAGTAGAACATCGTGGTGGTTAGGGTTTGGGATAATGTTTGATTTTATGATAGAGAACAATTTATCAAAATTTTATATTCTTTGAATTGAAAAGAAATAATATTTAAAATATTGATAATATTATATATTTTTATATATTTAAAAAATATTTAGTCAGCATATTCTTTTTATATGAAATTATCAATGTTGAATTACATTGAATTTGTCTTAATAAAACTTAAAAAAAATAAGGATTACACTAATTTTTATCATCCATAAGTCATAAATTAATATGAGATATTTTATCCAATATATGGTTATTCCCAACCATACTTTGATTACTAAAGTATGGTATACAATCCTATATGTCATAACCTACCTCTTAGGATCCTTGATTTTAAGACAAATTAATTAGATTTATTGTTTTAATACTTGATATTGATACTGTTGGTGTTATAGCTATGCAGTGATATAGCTATGCATAGATATGATGTAGTATTTGACCGTGATTTATGTATATGACATTGTTGTGTCTTTATGGTTTTGGAGGGCTAACCTTGTTTACAGGTAAATAACATCAAGCTATCAATATAACAATAGCATTAATGATACCTTTAATTTGAGAAGCTGGATAATGATATTTCTTGTAATGATTTTTTAATTAAATTGAGTAACCATTAAATTTTCACTTGAATATAATAGTTAAATTAAAATAATTAACCATTACATTGCATTAATTTAACAATTTAATATTTGCTTTAACGTTACTTTCAATAATTAAGGATTTTATGAAAAAATTGTTTTATTTCAAATGATGGCTTCATGGTGGCATCATGGCAGGATCACTAGAGACTTAAAAATATTTTTTAGTTATGTTTGGACCTTCTTTGACTTTTAAAAAGGATACCATTTTGGCGAAACAAGTGTGTAAACTCGGGCCAACTGAAACTAAGTGAGGAGGTTGGCATAATGGAGCTCTGCCCTTTCCTACTACTTGATGCGAGTCTCTTTGAAAAAAGAAGAATGGCTTTGGGAGAAAGGGATTATGCTAAAGGGGGTTTAAAAAAAAAAAAAAAGGGGGAAGAACGAAGGAGGAAAGCTATCATGCCATGAGAATGGAGGAGAAGATTCATGGGGTGGAGGAGAAACAAAGACTCTGGGGAGGAAAAACGGGAGGCTCTCACGATGGCTTGATTCGAAGACAAACCAGGTTGGAATTTTATTCACTTGTGAATTTTATTTCGGAGGTGAAAAATAGTATAAATGATGGTCTCGCAGCTAAGAGACCTGGTTTAGTTTGAAGGGTTTTATTATTTTTCTCCTTGTTTAAAATTTATTCTGGGATGGCTTGAGAATCGACCCTTTTCCCCTACACTGGTTTAAAACCCGGTTTCCTCCCATTTTAGAATAGTAACCACCTAACCACCTCTAATCTCTCCCTCATGTGTCTTTCAGCAAGCACCAGCCTCATTTGGGCTGAGTCATCTGGATTTGTTTTAAGAAATATATATAATCATATATATATGGGCTGAGTCATCGTACAAATTTTTATGAGGATGTTTGAGCCTTCCTCGTTATCCCGGGTCTTTTGCGGGCGGGTTCTAGTTAGACCCCGTTTGCGTAGTTACGTATGTTTTTACATAAATTTATATGTTGTTTGAACTTTTGCGGGCGGGTTCTAGTTAGACCCCGTTTGCGTAGTTGCGTATGTTTTTACATAAATTTATATGTTGTTTGAACTTTTGTTTTGGTTCGGGTTAAGTCATAGTGGCAGCCCGTGTTGGCCTGGTGGAGAGTCCGTTCTCGTCTAGCAACGTTCGTTTTAGTTTATCCCTGTCCAAGCCTTACCTTGGGAAAGACAGCTTGTGATCGTAGCTTCCTTTTTACAAGGGCGGTGTCGTGCCTTGGCTTGGACATTAAATATCGAAACTTCCCTGTGGCACCATTTTCAGTGCACGTAGGACCCTGTTAGCAACCTTGAAACAAGTCATTTATTTTTACCACCGCTTCGATGTTTCCTCCACCGCCATGTTCGATGTCACCACCACCGCCTCTAAAACTACTAACCCTAATGTTCTTTAGGGTTGAATTAAAGTTTTTCTCCCCATGCATCGCCTCTTTAGGGTTGAATTTAAGTTTTTCTCCCCATGCATCGCCTCTAGGCGCCATCGTGCGACGATGTTGCGCTCTAGGTGCAGGGTCAATACGAAGGCCATAAAAGGCCTTCCCACCCTCTATCCCCCACACGCTCAACAAGGTGCTAAATATCTAAAAACTTGTAGCCAAGCGCCTAGGCCCCTCCCTGTTATCCGTTGAACACCTGACAGTTTCCTTGATTGAAATGAAAGGAAAAATTTTAATTACATCCCCAAGACCCAAATATGTCTATGGGACCTCAAATATGGAAGTATAATTATTCAAATCATATCATATGATCTTTAATATCTTTGAGAAGGTTGTTTTTTCTCCTGCTGATTTGTGTTAGCAATTCTCCAACCTTTTTTATTTTACTGTCTTCAAATAAATCTGCCATCCGAAGTGTTTTTTTTATGGATATCTGAAAAACTCGGGCATTTATAGATGAAGTGTTCCTCTGTTTCTACTGCCCCTGTGCTGCATATAGTACATATCTTTTCTTCCCATTGTTCTTTGGGCGTTGTCCATCTCCTTGTTTCACATCTAAGCCTATGAGAGCTAGTCCTTATGTGAGCAATGAGTATTTTTTCCTTCCACTTGATTTCAGCGCCTATATACGCTTTTTCCTTGTGGTCATACGTTGGGTTTAAATTTGCAATATAATATTGTTTTTTCTGCTTGCATTTTTCCACATTCCACTTCTGAACTTTTCATTCACATAATTTTTTATGTCTTTGTTGACATTTGGGCATTCATTTATGTTGATTTCCCAAGGTTTCATCCATTTCTGATTTTGTTTCATCCATATATTCTTTCATCTATGCAACTCTTCGTCCCTAGCTGCCCTAGGTCATCTATCATCTGTCATGTTTTCTATTTTTTTCAAGGAACATAACAACTTGGTCATAGCAATTACTTCTAAAGGGAACATTCCAGTTTCAGGTAGAATAATTTCAGAAGTTTGTTGGTTGCCACGTGGCGAGTAGTAAGTTTGTTTGACCTATGTTAATCGGTTGATTGATTCTTCACCGTGTGGTTGTTTGCCATGTGGAGGGCGATTGAGTGGTGTGGTTTCCGTCGGGTGGGTGATTTATTAAAAATATTTTTTTAAGGTTTTCATTGGTTTGATGAGTGCTTCACCAGCATGGCGGATTAAATTTAGATTGAAGAAGAAAAGGGTTTGTTATGTAGGCCCTAGATATTAATAATATTGGATTTTAAAATGTTTAAAAGTGCCATGGGCAAGTTTTAAAAAATGATTTATTTATATGTTAGAAAGGGGATCCGTGGACTGTTTCTTCACCGTGTGGTTTCCATCGGGTGGGCGATTTATTAAAAACATTTTTTTTAGGTTTGCATTGGTTTGATAAGCGCTTAACCAGCATGGCGGAGATATTAATAATGGAAATTGATATTGGATTTTAAAATGTTTAAAAGTGCCATGAACAAGTTTTAATTCATGATTTATTTATATGTTAAAAGGCTTTAATTTCTATGTTAGAAAGGGGGTCGTGGGCCATTAATTCAAAAAGTGCTTTAAATCTTATGTATAAAGGGATAAACTTCTTAAAAAATAAGGTTATGTTTTGACATTTAAATAAGCCTTCGAATGATAAGGACTTGGAGGGGTTAAGTTATTTAGTAGAACCTTTGAATAAATTGGAAGGAAGGACCTGGTTTGAAGGTTTGGTTCAACGATCAAAATATTTTTGTAGGAGCATGGAGACTAGGGTTTCAATTCTTTGGGCTCCGTAATACTGGTGGGTGTGTCACGTTAGTGTCATTGGTTACATAAAAGATTTATCCCGATGCAACTGGAGGTTATAGTGGCAATAAGAAACAAGATTCAGATCCACGAAGAGACATAGAAAATTGTAACGTATTATCGATTCCTCTAGTATAATAATTTTTTTTTTGGAAAGAAGGACCTTTGGTTTGAATTTAAACAAGCTCCTTTAGAATGATTAAAGGAATTATTTTCCCTTCTAAAAAGAATTATTAGATCAATTATTGAGGGAAAAATTAAATGCTTGGCTAGGTCAATTTTGTGAAAAAAATGAAATGCTAGTCTTAGGATAATTTTGTGGAAAATTGTACGTCAATCTCGTAGAGAAATATTGAGAGGTTGGGATCATTTTCGTGGAGAAATTAAAAATATGTTTGGGATCAATTTCATTGATAAATTGAAAGATTAATGGACCAATTTCATGGAAAAATTGGGTATTTAAAAATGGGATCAATCTTGTGGAGAGATTGAGTGTTTGATGTAACTTGTGAAGAAACTTAATTAGAGCATTAGATCATAGTTGATTTCACAAAAAGGTACTTATATTTTTAGACATAGGTTAAATAAAGGGTCAATTATCGATTAAATGGAAGAATATGTATTGATTTCTAACCTTGGACTAATTGAAGGTTACATCGACTGAATTTACCATGGTATAAAGTCCCCCAAAATGTTTTGGTATAAAGTCTGATTGCCTTACAGTGGGATCCCCCTCCCTTGCTTGCATGATAATTGCCTTAGAATAGGGTTTTGGTGTCAAGTCTAGTTTCCTTACAGTGGGACCCCCTTCCTCTGCTTGCATGATGATTACCCCAAAACAAGGTTCTTCATTCAAGGGGATTAACAATGTTGTAAAGGACCCTGTTGTGACTATATCACAACTAACACCAATATTGTGGACCCACTTGAAATTTTAGAAAGTGTGAACTAATGGGGCCCAATTGAGCAATTTGGTTTTCACTTTTGAGTCAATTGTCTCATGTTGTTTGTCTTGAATACAAAAATAAAGGGATCATTTTTTTCTTTTTCTAGCATGTTTTAGCAACATTTCATGGTTTAGTTTATTGTTATTTCTGCTAGCAATATTAAGCTTAGTTTAATTGCTCAATTTTTTTCCTGTTTTGTTGGTTGGGTTTTGTCATTTTTCCATGTGTGTTATTTTGTTAGCTTTTGTTATTTCATTGTTATCATTTTGCGGTTGTTAGCATTTTATTAGTTGTTATTTTATTCTTATCATGTTATCGTTGTTATTTTTTGGTGGTGTTATCATTTAGGTTGTTGTTATTATTTTATTTGTTGTTATTTTATAGTTATTATTTTGTTATTGAATTTTCTTTTAGCTAGTTCGTCACTTATTTTATTATTTAATTATCTTTTAGTTACTAATCTCTCTCAGCATTTCGTTATGATATATGCGTTCTAAAAATTTGTTTGTTCTTACTTCGTAAGTGAAGGATACGACATGTGGTAAGGGCAAAAATACATAACATGAGGGGCATGTGACAGGGTAGAGCAACGAACATCATAGGGGTACGTGACAGCATGGACTAGGTCAACGAGCAACATATGGCAGGTCAAAACACATTCATTGCTCATGTAAATGAACGAGAGATTACCCGAAGGCAATCAATTCAATTACTGAGCATGTTTCCTTTTGAAGTGTTTGAGGAGCCATCGCGTAACCCATGTGGGATAGAAGAAATCCCCAACAAAATTTAAATACCCACCAATGGACGACGTACACGTGGTAGGCCACACGACCACCGAGATTAATTCTTGAGATGGATAAGACACAAGAATATTGAATCGTAATCAATATCTATGGGGATCATCTATTTATGTTTAGTGATGACAGTTTTGCAGTGTATATGGGATAATAACCACCTACCCTATCAGAAAACACCAGGGTGTAACAACCAAAATCATAGGGGGTCAAGGCCATTTAGTTGTAGGGATATGCTCATAAGAGCTCGATGCAACAGAAGAGAGATGTTGTGATTAGCTTTCACCAAATAACTAAAATGTCTTCCTCATTTGAACCTTAAAACATAATGCAATTTCAAATGGAAGATTTCCACACCCACCAGTGAGGGGAACAAAGGTGCTAGATGTCAACGTAGTAAGGTTTGGAGCATTAATTTGAAAGGTTAAGTCATCGATTGGTGTTGGTTGCAGTGAGAGGAACTGATAGAGGAACCACATATGAACAACGACTTCATTATGAATGAGAGTTTAAGATGGAGAAAGTACTGCATCGTAACCATTCGATCAGCTTGGTATAGTGATGGGCAACGAATGGTTAGGGCTTATGTCCTCCTCACTCGAGTTCGAGGTACGATGGGGCCATTCAAAATAAAGGTGATAGATTTTGTTAAATTTTTTGAAAGCACCTAAGGTGATTGCATTATTTCGAGCACTTAGGATGTCATAAGGTTTAAATAAAGTTTTTTTTAATTTATGTTTGTATTATGTCCCTTGGGTGCCCCTTTTTGTGGGAAATTTTGATGTATTAGGGGACCAACTTTGGTTCATATGTATTTTTCATGTGGAATATATTTAAAGGTGGATCAAAAGCTATAAGGGAAAATGAGATATAAGGAGGAATGGAATTATTTGGTTCAGGGTTTCTATTTTAGGAGTTTTATAAGAATTTAAAAGGCCATATATTTTTGGTTTGTTTTTATTCTATTTTTGTACAGGAAATTGAAACGAAAAGGCTCCTAAAATCTTTAAAAACCATGGAAGTCCATTTTAAAAGGGCAAGAATTTTTGTAATGAAATACATATTGTTTTGAGATTTTAATGCATACAAGTCCAAAAACTTGCACCTTGTGAGCAAGCCTAGAGGAGATTTATTTCTGAGGGATTTTTATGTTTAATGTTTGATATTTTTACTGCATTTTGTGGACTTATATCTAATGTTCAATACTCTTAGGAGGTTACACTACGTGAAGGTTTATTTGAATGCATAATTTATTTTGCTTAGAGTTTAGCACTTGATATGATCTAATTATGTTTATGCATGTTTGTTTAGATTGAGTTACCCTTAGAGTTTCTCACAATTTTTGGTTTTTTAGGGTAAGGGAGCATGACGCCGTATTATGTTTGCACTTATATTTCAGATTTAGTTTAATTTAGTTGTAGTTTCTTTTCTGCAAGTTTTATTTTATTTTTGCAAATCCCACTTGTTTAAGTCTTTCAATTTGAAACTTAGAATATCAAAAGATCCTATTTAAATAATAAATATTATTTGGGAAATTCTGAGTGTACATAATCCCAATAATTAGTTTCACAAGCACTTACATTTAAATTTATTTGGATCATTTCTCAGGATATTAAAAAGAACATTTATGCATAGATTTTTAGTTTGCATAAATAAGATAAAATCAATCTAGGAAGGAGGGTTTCTAACGTACTATTTCACATTAAATTAAAGATAATAAATGGAGAGGAAAATTCCACAACACTTACTGATTTCATGTACATAATCAAAGATAAAATAAATTATTGACTCCACTAACCCTCAAACTCACATTAAGTGCAGATAAAGAAAATGAACGCTAATTTTCTAACTTGCTAACCTTATGACTTCTAACTTTGCAATTAGTAGAGCATTAAATATGAATATAAAATTAAACCTACTAACTACAAAGGAATCTCACATTAAAGGCATGGATTTTAAAATGAAGTGGACAATTCCATGCACTTTCTCATTTTGCATTTTAATCTGAAGATAAAATGAATCCACTAACAGGGATTCGGGGTAAGACAAATTAAAAGGAAATATAATCAAAGAAGCAAAATTTCATTTTATCAATCTACACAAAGTCACATTCATGGCAATCTAAGCAAATAAATAACAAAGCATAAATAAATTAAACCAGCATGCCCCTTTGTTAATAATTACTTGCAAATCGCTATGTTGTTTCTAGAACTTATTATTCTTGATTATTTTATTTCAAATACACATGTGCAATGCTTATATAGTGTAACCTTGGTGAAGTTGCTTTTGTTTTTAATTTCTTTGCAAGAGAGGGTTTTCAGATTAATATCCTGACTATGATGGGGATTTTGCAATTGGGCAAAATATTCACTCAACAAAACTGGTGCTAGAAGAAGGACACTTCATTTCATAGCTTTGTGATTTATTTGCTTAAGATCATTTTCATATAACAGTACATTTATTTGCATAAGCCTTTTGTTATTTTATAGCTAACATGTAAAGTTTTGTTTCCACTTTGCTTTGTTGTAGGAATTTTATTTTACAGGTTTTTATATTTCTTTTGTTTATTGTCTAAGTTGTTGTGAGTTGTGAGAGGTCTTATAGAGCAAGTATCTTCCCAAGATGGACCAACCGATTTTATTGCTACTAGGTCCAAAACCACTAAGGAAACCATATTTCAAAGCCTTTCTACTAGTTATAGAAAATCAAGGAACAAGACTCAAGAGGTTGAAATCCCACCTAGTGTACTTTCTCTAGGGTTACCTTTGGTTACAAGTACACCTAGTGTATCTACACCTGTTGTCTCTATTGTTTTGGGTACACCAAGTGTATACGTCCATTACCTCTACTATTTCTACTACTCCTATAGGACCCAAATCACTGAACATAGAAAATGATGCCCAACCCCCCCCCCCCTTGTGGGGGGGAATATACCTATAAACCCTATATAACGGCCGAGGTCATGTATGAGATACCCAAAAAAAAAAAAAATTATCCAAGTTTAAACACAATGGTCTTTTTACAAAAAAAGGGCATTACAAGGATGCAAATTATTATTTAGATTAGACTAACTAAATAGATCATGAATATGTCACTTTTTCTTTTCTATGAGTCTAGCATCAAATATCTTATGAATGGTACATCAATTTACCCATATATCATATAATGGGTCCAAATGGATTAAACTTTTCTTTTTTTAAATAAGTTTACGTTAGAATCCATTACCATTAATTATCAATTTGTGACTTCCAAAAAGGCACCTAATGAGCCAATTAGAATGTTTAATCAGATATTTCATAAACTTTATTCTAGATCAAATCACCATTTTAACATAGATGTTGCATTTTCTTTGCAAATATACTTTGGGGAGTTAGGCCCCATGACTGCCATATTCCCTACAAGAAATCCTCAAGTTACTACTTTAGCCCAAGCCTACATGGAAGCCATGGTCATAGAACAATAAATGACACCCCAAGGTGTTGGGATGCCCCAACTACCTATGGTAGGATAGTTTTGCCCTTATAGTTAGTTTTCTATGATGAATCAAGTCATGAAACCTCAAATGGAAATCCTTTTAGACCTAGTATCATAATGCCTCAGCCAAAAGAATCTAATTTGAAAGTTGATGAATTAAATAAAATATGTCTCAAGTTGAGCAATGACATGGTCCACATGTAGAAGCACAATTCCTAAACTCCTCATTCTAATAAAAATTTCAATAATCATAGGAGCTCATGGAATACTAAGCCTACCAATGGGAGTGTACCTAACCCGGTAGCCAACCAAGCTTACACTTTTTCAAGCCTTAGTAGATTCGATTTCATTATCAATATTTTATATTTTTCTTGGGAAAATGAATATAGGTTACATAATACCAAGAACCATAGTGAGAAGGAGTATCCAAAAACTTTCAAATACACAAACTGCTTGCAAGCTCAAGTCAATGACTTAGATTTTGTGCCAATCGAGGGTCTACCTTATCTTTCTAAGAGGAAGGAAAATGCTTTAGTAGCTATAATAGTTCACTATCAATAAAGTGAGAAATAAGAAGAGGATAATGAAATCTTAGGAGAGGATGAGGATGAAATCATAGAAGAGGAAGTCCAAGATGTTAGGTAGTTTGGGAAAGGGAACCATGGTTATTACACGAGAAGTAAATCCAAGACTCCCAAAACTTTCTCAACTCCACAAAAAAATTCTATTCCTCCTGATACCAAATTTGATAACAATCCTCCTCCCCACATGCTATTGAGTCATTCAAACCTACGCTAAAGGTGTAGAATTCTGAGAAGCCTACCTATGACATAGTGGAAAACCTAAAAAGGACTAAAACTAATATCTCTTTCTTAGTGTCTACTAGATTTTTAGGTTGGAAGGAAGCCTTGATAAAGATATTATATCCACCAAGCTAAACCCATGAGGTCAAAGGTTTTGAGTCTCATTTGGTTTTATGAAAGGAGAAACGAGAAGTGCCTCATTTTATTTTGAAAATTAGGATTTCAGGAAAGAACTTGCATAATTTTTTAGTGGACTCAGGTGCCTCGGGCAATATCATGCCCCTTGAAATTTTCCAAAGGTTAGTTTTAAATCCAATTCCTTCAAAGAGCAAGGTGATACAGTTGGACAAAATCGTAGTATATGTGGTAGGAAAACTTTATGATGTCCTGATTCAAATTAATTTAAAACCTATAATTCAACACCATGTTGATATTCTCATGGTCCATATTCCCACCAAGTATAGCATGGTACTGGGTAGGTATTGGAGTAAGAACCTGAATGGTTACGTTGTTACTAATTCTTCCCACATATGGCTACCTTGAATTGGTTAGAAAACCAAATTTAGGTGGATAGTGAGCCAAGACTTAAGGAAATGATTACTGAGTATAATAGGCCTAATGAAATCCAATTTGCAAAATCTGATTTAGGGGTCTATAGCTTGGATATAGAGGAGGCTACCGAAGAACCTCAAAAATAATTCCTTTCTTGTAGCCCTCCTGAAAAGGATAATCTGGTTTGGATTCTCACATTTTATGGATCTAAATCAAGACAAGGTGTTGGAGCTAGTATTGAACTTACATGTCTAGTAAGTAAGACTTTGCTTGTTGCCTTCAGATTATAGTTTCCATGGACATATTGTTTCTAGAATATGAAACACTTATTTTGGATTATAGCTAGCTCTGAGTAGGAAATTCAAATGTCTCAAGGTCTTAGGAGACTTTGAGCTAGTTGTTAAACAAGTCAAAGGGTAATATGCATGTCGTGACAAAATATTGAGTCATTATAAGACTAGAGTTAGGGATTTGATAGATGAACTTGATGCTTCTAACATTTCCTTATATCTAGAAAAGGCAATCGGATAGACGATTATTTATCTATTGCAGTAGGTATGCTCCAACCGGTTGATAATAAAAAATGCAAAAAAAATTTGATTGAACTAGTTTCCTCTCCTTCAATACCAGTTAACATTACAAATCTATAGGTATTTGAGAGTGATAGATGCATTTTTAATTTTGTTACTAACTCTGGGATTTTTGAAAATCAAGTAATAGATGAAGACTAGATGTGGCAAGAAGAAACATATCAGGATTGTGAAATAGCTCAGGAAATGCATAAGATCACAAAAGAGGTTATTTCACTAGAAAATTTATTTGATATTGGATATAAAGCAAAAAGAGGTAAAAAGGTACCCCTCCTCAAAGAAGCTTATGAGGTAATCAACTTAGGGAGTGCAAAAAATTTATGATAGGTAATCATTGCCAAGGCATGTACAAGTCAAGAAAAATTATCTATCACTCATGCACTAAAGGAATATGTGGATTGCATAGCTTGGAGTTACAAGGAGCTAAAAATTTATGATCATAATGTTATAATGCATACGATTCCTATGAAACATGACTCCAAACCCTTTATACAGAGACAACGACCTGTCAACCCTTTGTTAGAGCTGTTAATAGAGAAAGAAGTGAAAATATTGCTAGATGCAAAGATCATATTTCCTGTTAGGCACTCTACATGGGTTTCCATCCTAGTTATTGTAAGGAAGAAAAATGGAGAAATAAGGTTGTGCATATATTTTAGAAATATGAACAAAGCATCTCAAAAGGAAAACTACCCATTGCCTTCCATTGATGAGATACTCCAAATGGTAAATGGGTCAAAAATAATGTCATTTTTAGATGGCTACTCTGGGTACAACCAAATTCTCATCCACCCAAGTGATAGGATGAAAACAATCTTTACAACCAAATGGGGAACATTTCCTTATAGGAGACAACCATTTGGATTATTGAAAGTACCCACAACTTTCTAACATGCCATGGATTACGCATTTAAGGGGCTCATAGGAAAGTGGATTATTGTTTATGTGGATGATATTCTTGTCTTCACTAAAAACAGAGAAGACCATGTTAAGTATTTGAGGAAAGTCCTCCAAAGGTGTAGGGAACATGGGATCTCCCTAAATTCAATAAAATGCATTTTTGGAGTAACAGAGGGTAATATTTTGGGTCACATTATTTTGAAAAAGGAATTTCTATTGATTTTGAAAGGATAGAAGCTATCCAAGAAATCCCTCCTCTACATAGTAAGAAGGACTTAAGATAATTCTTTGAAAAAATCAATTTTGTAAGGATATTCATTGTTGGATTTGCTGAGATTGCCAAACCATTGAATGATATGCTAAAAAAGGATGTTAAAATTAAATAGAAAAATGAGAGCAAGGATGCTTTCTAGAGCGTTAAATATGCTATTTATAGGGTACCTATTTTGGCAAGTCCAAACTACTCAAATCCCTTTTACATTTATATATTTGCTTCATAACACTCATTTACAAGTGTCCTAACTCAAAAAGGTGAAGGTAATGTTGAAAATACCATCACTTTTTTGAGTTCTCCTTTTAAAGACGCGAAGTTGAGGTATTATGCTTTAGACAAACAAATGTATGCACTTTTTAAAACTATAATTTTTTTAAAAATTACATTGTACATAGTAGGGTTTTTGCTATTGTTCCTAATCCTGCTGTCAAAACTATGTTTCTACAGAATGAACTAGGCGAGAGAAGAGGAAAATGGATTTCTACATTCCAAGAATTTTATCCTTAAATCCAACCTATGAAGCTAGTTCATGGACAAGGATTGGTAAAATCAATTGCTGAAATTGATCCCCTATTCTCATGCCAACATTATACTATAGAAGATATTACTAAAGATGATTGTATGTATATATTGTATATTTTATTTTAAATGGTAAGTGTCCATCACATCTCACTTCTACCCAAAGAAGAGCTTTACATCTAAAATCGGTAATTTTTTTTATCAAATATGGTGTTTTGTACAAGAAAAACCATGAAGGGGTTTACCTTCATTGTGTGAACGAAGAGTAAGCAACCCAAGTGCTCAATGAATTCTATGGTAATTATGGAATTGGACATGGGTCAACCAATGCAACAACACACCAGATTGTTAGAGTTGGATACTATTAGCCCCATATTTTCAAGGATGCACATGCTCATATGTGATCTTGCCATACATGTCAGGTGGTGGCCAATAGAGATATAAACACAACCATGCCATTGCAACCTATAGTGGAGACGAGGCCTTTTACACAATGGGGGTTGGATTTTGTTGGGGTTATAAATCCCAACTCTTTTTATTCTCATAAATTCATCCTCACAACTACAAATTACTGCACTAGGTGAACATAAGCAATGCCTAAAAAACATGCTACTACTGATGTTGTCATTAAGTTTTTAGAGGATTGCATTGTAACTAATTTTGGAATACCTAATGCAATAGTAAGTGATAATGGTTCTGCATTTTGTTCTATTCAATTTGCAAATTGAGCATACAATAACAAGGTAAGCTTGAAATTTTCTTCCAATTATTATCCATAAGGTAATGGTTTGTGAAATATTCTAACAAAAAGTTGTTGTCTATCATAAAAAAAATTCTTGAAAAGAATCCTAGAGATTGGCATGGCGAATTAAAGTTTTCTCTTTGGGATGATAGAACTAGAATAAAAGAATCAATTGGGACATATCCATATCATCTAGTCCATGGGCAAGACCCCATTTTTCCCACTAATCTAAAATTGTAAACTTTTCATTTTATGAAAGAATATCTTGAAATGGATAATCAGATTGAAGCTCGATTAACCCAGTTGATGCATCTTGATGAGAAAAGAGAGGAATCCATACTTCACTTTAGTAAACATAAAGATGTAGTAAAGAGGTGGTTTGATAGGAAATATATAATTAAAACATTCAATATTTTTGATCTAGTTTTACTGTGGGACAAGAAACATGAAAAAAAGAGGGATCATGACAAATTTGATCGCTTGTGGTTAGGTCCTTATCATATTTTTTAAATCCTAGGTAAAAACACTTTTATATTAAAAACCTTGGATGGAGAGGAATTATCTTTGCCTATTAATGGGCTACATTTAAAGCATTATTTCAACCCATGAAATGTGTGAGATTGTGTATTATATGTACATAGTTGTGTTTTTTTTTTTTTTTGTGTTGGTTTTATTTTTAGTTAGAGTGTTTTCATTTGTTTTATTAGTGTTTAGGAGTATTCTTTGTGTGTATTGAAGTCATGTTCATGCTCCCATATATTTATATTTTCAGTAGTCCACTTTATTGTGGATTTGGTTTTGGGATGGTTTCTTATAAAATGACATGTTTTCAGAATAGATGATGCAACCCATGAATCAAAAGGAACTAGGGGAAAACAAATGAAGCTATATAGTGATTGTCCTTGGCTAAGTGTACTAAGATGGTGGAGTATGAAACAATGGAATATTATGTCAAAGCTTCACTGTAATGAATCACATGAAGAGGCATCTCTTGGATTTTGAAGGATGAAATCATTTTGATAAACTGATTAAGGCTAACTTCTAACATGATCAAATTCAAGTGTTACATAGAGGTTTGCAAAGTTATCCATAAAATAAGAATACAAGCAATGCAAAAATTGATCAAATAAGTCACCAAGTTTAGATAAACTCCACTAGGGCTATAGACGCCTGACTGGTAGTGGGGATATGTTTAGACAAAATATTGATATATATATATATATATATATAATAAATGAACATTGAAAAGCTTGATCAAATCAGTCACTAAGTTTGGATAAACTCCATCGGGGCTATGGACGTCTGACTGGCAGTGGGGCTATGTATGAATAAATTGTGCTCAAAAGAGACTTTGCAAAATATTATTCAAAAATAAAGTTTCATGAGTAGAATTTCATAGCCTAAAGGTAAACCAGATGATGGAATTTTTATGATTCCAAGGATGCAAATTGAACCACGTTGCACACACCGTGTGGAAGAAAGTAATCCATTTGTTCTCATATGAAGCTATTGACCTTGATTTTCTTGGATGTTTCTAGGTGGTGTATACTTTTCTAACCTTTGGTTCATTAATTGCATAACTGGGTTCTTCACCAGAAATGCTCGAGAGCATTTCCCAGCAAAGTCACCATTTGTTGTGACTATCTCACAACTAACCCCAATATTGGGGATCCACTTTAAATTTATAAAATGTGAACTAATGGGGCACAATTGAGCAATTTGGTTTTCACTTTTGGGTCAATTGTCCCATGTTGTTTGTCTTGAGTACAAAAATAATGGGATCATTTTTTTTTCTTTTTCTAGCATGTTTTAGCGATATTTCATGGTTTAGTTTATTGTTATTTCTGCTAGCAATATTAAGGTTAGTTTAATTGCTCAATTATTTTTAGTTTGTTGATGTTTTGTTGGTTGGTTTTTTGTCACTTTTCCATGTGTGTTATTTTGTTAGTCATTGTTATTTCATTGTTATCATTTTACGATTGTTAGCATTTTATTTGTTGTTATTTTATTCTTATCATGTTGTCATTGTTATTTGTTGTTGGTGTTATAATTTAGGTTGTTGTTATCATTTTATTTGTTTTTATTTTATAGTTATTATTTTGTTATTGAATTTTATTTTAGTCAGTTCATCACTTAGTTTATTATTTAATTGTCTTTTAGTTATTAATCTCTCTCAACCTTTCGTTATGACATGTACATTCTAAAAATTTGTTTGTTCTTACTTCGTAGGTGAAGGATACGACACATGGCAAGGGTAGAAACACATAACCCAAGGGGCATGTGACAAAATAGAGCAACAAAAATCACAAGGGCACGTGTACTAGGTCAATGAGGAACATATGGCAAACCAAAGCACATTAAATGCTCACATAAACATATGAGAGATTTCTTGAAGAAAATCAATTCAATTGTTGAGTGGATTTCCTTTTGAAGTGCTTGAGGAGCCATTGTGCAACCCATGTGGGATAGAAGAAATCCCCAACCAAAGTTAAATATCCACCAATGGATGACGTACATGTAGCGGGCCACACGACCAACACGATTAATATTTGAGATGGGTTAGACACAAGAACATTGGACCACAATCAATGGCTATGGGGAGCATCTATTTACTTTTAGTGATGATGGTTTTGTAACGTATATGCGATAATGAGCACCTACCCTGTTAGACAACACCAGGGTGTAACAACCAAAATCATAGGGGGTCAAGGTAATTTAGTTGCAGGGATATGCTCATAAGAAGTCAGTGCACCAGAAGGGAGACATTGTGATTAGCTTTCACCAAATAACTAAAAAGTTTGCCCCATTTGAACCTTAAAACATAATGTAGTTTTGAATGGAATATTTCCAGACCCACTAGTGAGGAGAACAAAGGTGCTAGATATTGGTGTAGTAATATTTGGAGCCTTACTTCGGAATATTGAGTCCTCAACTAGTGTTGGTTACAATGAGAGGAAGTGACAAAGGAACCATAAATGAACAATGACTTCACTGCAAACAAGTGTTTAAGATGGAAAATAAACTGCATTGTAACTAGCCCGAGTGGCTTGGTCTAGTGATAGGAAATGAGTGGTTAGGGCTTATGCCCCCCACTCGAGTTCAAGGCATGGTAGATCCATTTGGAATAAAGGTGGTAGATTTTTTTTAAAGTTTTGAAAGCACCTAAGGTGATTGCATTATTTCAAGTGCTTAGGATGTTATAAGGTTTAGATAAAATTTTGTTTTATTTATTTTTGCATTATGTCCCTTTGGTGCCCCTTTTCATGGGTAATGTTGATGTATTAGGGGACCAACTTTGGTTCATATGTATTTTTCATGTGGAATATATTTAAAGGTGGACCAAAAGCTATAAGGGAAAAGGAGATATAAGGAGGAATGGAATTATTTGTTTTAGGGTTTCTATTTTAGGAGTATTGTAAGAATTTAAAAGGGCATATATTTTTGGTTTTTTTTGCTTCCATTTTTGTAAAGGAAGTTGAAATGAAAAGGCTCTTGAAATAATTAAAAATCATGGAAGCCCATTTTCAAAGAGCTAAAATTTTGTAATGAAATATAAATTGTTTTTAGATTTAAATGCATACAAATACAAAAACTTGCACCTTGTGAGCAAGCCTGAGGAGATTTATTTTTGAGGGTTTTTATGTTTAATGCTTGATATTTTTACTGCAATTTGTGGAATTATATCTAATTTTTAATGCTATTAGGAGGTTACACTATTTTAAGTTTTATTTGAATGCAAGATTTATTTTCCTTAGGGTCCAACTCTTGATCTGATCAAATTGTGTTTATGCGGGTTTGTTTAGATTGAGTTACCCATAGAGTTTCTCACAATATCTGGTTTTGCAGGGTAGGGGAGCATGATGTTGCATTATGTTTACACTTATATTCCAACTTTAGTTTAGTTTAGTTGTAGTTTATTTTTTACAAGTTTTCTTTTATTTTTGCAAACCCCACTTGTTTAAGTCTTTCAATCTAAAAATCAAAATCCCAAAAGATCCTATTTAAATCATAAATATGATCTGGTAAATCTAGAGTGTACATAATACAAATAATTAGTTTCACAAGCACTTACATTTACATTTATTTGGATCATCTCTTAAGCTATTAAAAGGAACATTTTTGCATAGCTTTTTAGTTTGCATAAATAAGAAAAAATCAATCTAGGAGGAAGGGTTTCTAACCTAATATTTGAAATTAAATAAAATATAAGAAATAAAATATACAATTCCACAACACTTACTGATTTCATGTGCATAATCAAATATAAATGGAATGGCTAACTCCACTAACACTCAAACTCACATTAAGTGTAGATAAAGCAAATGAATTCTAACTTTCTAACTTGCTAACCTTCTGACTTATAAATTTGAAATTAGTAGAGCATTAAATATGAAGATAAAATTGAACCTACTAACTACAAAGGCTAACTCCAATCTCACATTAAAGGCATATATTTTAAAATAAAGTGGATAATTCCACATACTTTCTCATTTTGCATTTTAATTTGAAGATAAAACGAACCCACTAACAGGGATTCAAGGTAAGACAAATTAATGCAAAGATAATCAAAGAAGCAACACTTCATTTTATCAATTTACACAAAGGCACATTCATGGTAATCTAAGGAAATCAATCACAAAGCACAAATGAATTAAAATAGCATACCCCTTTGTTAATAGTTACTTGCAAATCACTGGGTTGTTTCTAACATTTGTTATTCTTGATTATTTTATTTCAAATACACATGTACAATGCTTATATAGCAGAAAATTGGAGAATTTTTTTATTTTTAACTTCTTTGCAAGAGAGGGTTTTCAGATTAATACCCTGACTGTGATGGGTATTTTCCAATTGGACAAAATATCCATTCAATAGAGACTTTTTCCCCTAGTGAGATCTTATTAAAGGATCTAAGTCCTCCCTCCAAGGAAAAAATATCCATGGGAAGTGGCTCTACGATCCCTCAACCTATGACCATAATTAAGAAAAAAGGAGCATGGATTTTGGAGTTGATAAAAAAGTTGTAAAACCTTCAGGAAAATACCTAAGGAAGTGAACTATAGATATGGACATTGCCAATAGTTGTAAAGCATGTTTGAAGCTTGAGGGTAGTATTTTTTATGTGGAGAACGCTTCATCCTCTTAGGCTTAAGGACTTCTCTCTTGGATAATTCCTATGGTAGGATGAAATATTCCAAATCTCATAAATGAATGTCATTTCATGGAATGTGTGAGACCTCAATTGTATCACCAAACAAATATTGATTTCCTCTTTAAGAAACGACTGATCAAATATCCTTCTTCATGGAAAGAGGTTGCCTGGATGTTGATTTACCTCAAGAACTATAAGACCTATTGTGAGGAGTATTTGGAGTAGGCACTCTAGCTCTTTGTTTTTCTAGTGCTCTATTTATGTTGGGTCTGGAGTTTGTTGGCTCTTCCTCTAGCCCTATGATGTCATGTTATTTTGTGTTAATGATATTAGATGTTTCTTTCATATTTTCATTGTGGGCTAGATCCTTCCCTTTGCTTTACTATTTTTCTTGGGTGTTGTTAGGACTACTTTATTGGTCCGGTTTGTAAATCTGTAAAAGGTTCAGGGACCCTTTCAAAACCCCTTCTTTTCCACTAATAAAAATAATAATAATAATAATAATAAATATAAAGGAAATGCATTGAATAATATCACAAAATTAACATATATTGATGCAATAAACCTACTCTCTATACTAAATTATAGCAGGTAGCTATTCTTTTGTGGACATGTTCTTGAAATACTAAAACACACAAACACACTTTTTTTATAGCGATCCATCACTAACTTATAGTCTTTTAATATTTTCTATAGTATTTACATTGAAAATATTTCTAATATCACCATAAATATTTATTACTTTATTTAATTCTTAACATCTAAAAAATCTTCCAAACAAGATCTAATTAAATTAAGTTTCTCATTACAACTAGTCACTACTATTATAATTGCATCGTATGTAGAAAAAAGAAATTGAAACATGATTGCTCTAAAAATGATAGTTGGCACTTTGATGTTGGGAAAATACTTTAGAAAGATAAATAAATAAATAATAGTAAATAAATAAATGCATATTTTTATAGGCTTTGGCTTTTCTTCGAGAGGTCCAAACTTCAAATCGTGGCATGTGTGGTTGTGTGTTAAATTCTCTATTGATAAAATAAACCCTCCTCCTTATGAGACATCATGGTGGGGTGGGGATTCCCAACCTTGAGTAAAAGGTTTCTCACTAATTAAATCCAAAAAAAAATATTGAGATGTAAGAAACCTACCCTTAAAAAAGATAATGTAGAATGTAACTCAACTTATTAACCTTTTACATTTTTATACTTACATAGAAAATGTTTTCGATATCAACATGAGTGTTTGCTAGTTTAATTAGATTGTCAAAATTACATTTATAGCCCTTTATAAAACCTTTTGACTTATGATAAAGCTTACAAATGAAACTTAATGATATATAAATTGTATTTTTATGCATTAAAAATTTCCATATACAATTTTGATTCATTACATCCTAACTAGCTAACATTGTTTCACTTAAGCACTCAAATGTAGGTAATTGCACATAAATTTGTTGTTGAATCTCATTCACAATACAATATTTAAACTTCCCATGATAAGTATATAATTTTTTCATAGAGGCATGACACATTGATGAATAGATTAACGAAAGTAAACTCTCTTCAGTTTATTATGCAAGGTCAGCTTAGATAGCACCAACATATCTTATAGTCTATGCTCTTAAACAAATTAAAAATAAATATTCTAACCTTGAATAACCATATCAACATTAACCAAATGTTAGTATAATCATTAAAAATAATTGTACCATTTTCATATCTTATGAACTATGCTCTTCCACAAATTAAAAATATATTTTCTAACCATGTATAACCAAATCAACATTAACCAAACGTTAGTATAATCATTAAAACTAGTTGTACCATATACTATTGTATTACAAGCAACCATATGTTACATGTTATTTAATCATTGATTATCAATTTTAATAAAATCACAATTATGGTATTTTAACTATACATTATTGTATTACTATAAAAACATCACAAGCAACTATTTTTTTCACATTATCTAATAATTCATTATAAATATTGGATAATATTTTTAAATAAAAGAATTCATATTAAAAGAAATATATATATGAAAGTATCAAGTGAAAATTTATAACTGAATCAAATAAGATTAATTTAATCGATTATTTATTGATTTTTTTTTGTTCCTTAATGTTAAAGAGACTAAGATTCAAATCTCGTAAAATTATACCCACACAAAATCTTTCAAAATGATACCTACATAATTGCCAAAGCAATTATAATATCACTACATAGTCATGATGTGCAGGTATCCTTTTGTATGATGTGTATCTTAGTCATGATGTAAATATTAATGATAGTACCAACTAAAAACATATAATTGAATCAAATGATATTAAATCTAACCAGTTATTTTATTTATTTTTTTAATTCTTTAACATTGAAGGAAGAGACTAAGATTCAAATCTTACAAAATATACCTAAACAATTTTCAAAGAAATTGTAATCACTACATAGTCATAATGGGATGATGGGACCTATTTGAATCCTAGACAACCCAACACAAAATTATAATTAAATTGTAGTAAAAAAAGTATTTAAAAAATGAATATGATACAATTAAACCTTGAAGTTTCAATCCTAGACAATCCAAAACAATCATAACTAGATTGTAGCTAAACAACTATTTAAAAATTGAATATGATACAATTAAACCTTGAAGGTAACTATCTTCAACAAGGACTAATAATGCATATATTTTCAAATGAAAACATAATTGATTACAATCAATAGTCTTTAAAATAATTAATTATAATCAATAATCATAAGAACTTAGTATTGAACTTATTACTTATCCTAGAAAAAAAATAGCAATAAACTAGAGCATATTTTTTCGTAATGTTGATCCCTATCCATCACAAGTATTCCTACTATACATTAATAAACTCAAAAAGCCTAACACTTAATATGAAAATTATATTAAACACTTAATAAAATATACTTTTTCTTAATAAGCTCAACAATTCTAATGCTACATTCATATATGATGTTTTTATTCTTATGAAATTCACCTATATACAAAACAATACACTTGAGCTCATTGAAGAAATACATTTCCAAAGTATAGCTTCAAAAATATATAACAAAATATGGTGATCAATAAAATTGAAATAAGAAAATAAATGAGTCATGTAACACCTCACTATTAACTTTATATATATATATATATATATATATATATATATATATATATATATAGATTGAATATGTTACACTTAAGATCTAAAATATTGATGTATTAATACGAAATACATAATTAAAATTCTAAAATTATATTTATTCAATTTGGAGAAAGTAGTGAGAAACAATATTAAAACCATAGGTCAATGTTCCTATCTAATAGTTGAACCTTAACATAAAAACCAAATTTGTTTATAGTAAACTATAACAAAAAAAAATTCATGTCCCACTACAAGAGCAACATACAAATAGATATGGATGATGATGGTTTTCAACAAAAAAGGTCCAAAAAAATGAAAGTAATTAAACAATAAATACCAATAAGTAAGGATATTAGAAGAAATACCAATTCTTTTGAGATTGTAACCTATGAAAAAAAGAGATCAAATCTTAAAGGACATGGTACAATAGAATAAAAATATTAATAAGGAACTGTCTACTCAATATAATCCCAATTTAGGAATGAACATCCATGCTAAACCTAAGGAATGTGCGTCATATTATTTTTATGACTCTCTTGAAGTACCATGAACCATTTAGAAAAAAGAAATTTGTAAATAAAATACAATGTTAGATGTTAATACCTCTACCATGAAGAAAGAAATGCTAGAAAATCAATCAAATATGTAAAAATATCTCTTAATAGAGCCAAGAGAAAATAAATCTAAAGAAAATAAAAGTTGTGAAATAATATTGAGAAATAGAATAATAAGACCTACTCCAAATACTAAAAAGGTAAAAAAAGAAAACCCTTAAAATTGTCAAATGGGAGAAATGGAAGTAAACACAAACATAGAGAAAGGAAAACCATCTAATTTGGTTGAACTTATCTTCATCAAAGAGAAAAATGGTATTGGTAATCATAGGAGGGGACAAAAACCCCTAATGAGACATGATTTCCATATTATGTAATATAATGGGTACCAATACCCCTCAAAGGGGATATGTATCAAGGACCTCTATTTAAGTAATAAGCATGATATTCTTTGTATCCAAGAAACTAAAATGACAAAAGATATATTTTTTTAAATTGTGGGCAAGATGTGAATTGGATTCTATGTATTAAAAAGGAATGGTAAGGAGAATTCTAACATATTGCAATCTAGTTAGAACCTCCTATGAAACCATTCATTGAAGTAGGCATTGAATGACCTTATTAATCGCATGCTTCTATGTAGGTAATTATTTCATGCTTATCAATGTCTATGGACCTACAACTCAGTAAAACCTATTAGAAGTATAGAGCGGGATTTAATTATTTAGATGAAGTAATTATCAATAAACCCAATTCATGATCATAGTAGATTTTGATTCCATAACCATGCTGCATGAAAAATTAGGGAAATTAAGAAAATAGTCCAAAGTATGAGAGATTTCTTAGCTTTTATTCAAAGCAATAACTTATGCAAAGTTGAATTTAAAAAGGATGACTATACATGGATCAATAATAGTACATCACAAAACTTGATAATAGAAAAATTATGTAAATGCATACTCTTATATTTTTGGCTAGATGAAAGAACTTGTGCTGAAATTTAAAATCTTGACAAAGATTGGTTCACATCACTAGCCAATAATAGTTCAAATGGTGACAAGTTAATTCAAAAAAAGATCATATTTACATATGTGGGAAGATCATCCTCAATATGTTGATATGATAATTTATATGTGGAATTCTTTAGGAAATAATGGACACTTTCAAAATAAATTAAAACAATAACATGCAGATTAAAAGAATGAAACAAAAACACTTTCAAAAATATTTTTGAAAAGAAAGAATAACTAAAAGAGAAACTTTAAAAAATTTCAAAAAGGTGATAATAATAATATGAGATTAAAGGAAATGGATTTTTCTTAGTGAATATCATAATATTTTGTGTAAGGAAGAGAAAATTTGGGGATTCAAGATAAAAACACAAAAAAAAACCATACGATATTAGTAGTATAGAGATCAACATCTAGAATTTGTAGAATTAAATCAATAGAAGGGGTTTGGATGGAATACTAGAGCGAAATTGGAAAGGAGGCAAGTCTTTTTAGCAAGAATATTATAGGATTAGAGGAGATTGAATTTCTTAATGATAAACTACTATATGAAATAGCTTCAGTATAACAAATGAATACATTAGAAAACTAATGAAACATATTACTCTAAAAAAAATTCATTCAAATATTTTCTCTTTTTATAAGGATAAATCCCCAAGTTTTAATAGACTATCTATAACATTTTATAAGCATAAATGAGAAATAGTGAAGTATTCCTTATTGATGGCAGTGGAACAATTTAGGGTAGAGTAGTACATACCTTATAAAATAAATTTAACATGTATTACTTTGAGTCCCAAAGAGAAGGATGTAGAATGTTTTGATTCATTTAAACCCATAAACATCCAAAATGTGTTGTATCCTTTATAGGAAAAGATTGTACACCTCAAGGGTTCCTCATTTTTTGAGGTAGTGTACTTAATTATCAAGTATGGGTGGTTTTAGTCCATGGTTTTATATTCATTGTATTCTTATACTACTTTGTGGTTTAGGGTTGTTTGGTGTTGTGGGGTACCTATATATATAGGAACTACTTTGTTAAATGATAATAATATATAAAAATAAGTGTGGCTCTATTTCTATCAATATAATTGGGAAAATAGTGAAGTATTCTTTATTAGTGGTAGTGGAATAGTTTAGGGTAATGCAATACATGCCTTATAAAATAAATGCAACATATATTACCCTAGTCCAAAAAATAAGGATTCAAAATTGTTTGATTCAGTTAGGCCCATAAGCCTCCTAAATGTTTTGTATCATTTGCAAGAAAATATTGTACACTTCAAGCACTCCTTATTTTTTAAGGTAAGGTTCTTAATTATTGCACATGGGTGGTTTTTGACCATGGTTTTATACCCATTTTATTCTTATACCACTTTGTGGTTTAGGTTTGTTTGGTGTTATATGTACCTATATATTGTAACTATTTTGCTAAAATAGAATAATATATAAAAAGAAGTGTGGCTCTATTTTTATTGGTTTTCTTGGTTAAGGTTTTCTAGGATAAATATTTGTGTTTATTATAAATTCATGTTATTTGTGCTTCTCTTTTACAATTTTATCTGTATTGATATCTCTAGATTAGGTTTGTCAAACTCTTCATTTAGTATCAAATCCATGTTATTGGCTTCAGGGGATGCCTTTGTTGGTAGGGTTTATCTTGGTTTGAAAAGAGAAAGGTTTTTTGGATCTATGACAAACTTACTTTTTTAGTAGGAGTTTTGTGTAGGTGAATCTAGTGTTAAGTAAAATGGCTATCAATTCAAGCATAACGATAGAAAATTTTAACGAAAAGAGCTTTTTGTTATGGAAACTAAATATGGAAGATCTACTTGTGGATAGAGATCAATGGGTTTTTGTGTCAAAATAAAAACCTATGGATATGCCACAAGAAGATTGGGAGAAGTTGGAAAAGAAGTCAAAGAGTACTATTTGTAGAAAAGAGTGCTAAGGAGCTACATAATATGTTAGATGTTTTATATCATTCAAAGTCCCTATAAATAAAATGTTTGAAAGAAGTTGTATCTCCTTTAGATAAAAGATGGTAATTATGTGGAAAAAACATCTTAATGCATTTTAAAATTGTGGTAAGTTAGTTAGCCTTTGTTGATATTAAATTGACTAATGAAGATAAGTGTATTACTTTGTTATATTCTTTTCCAAATTTATGGAATAATTTGGTTGTGTCCATTAGGAGTACTATTGCAAATACTTTAAAATTTAAAGTTTGAAGATGTGGTTGCATCCTTTTTATAAAATAAATTAGGCAAAAATCTATGGGATTATCCAAGAATACCTTGTTTGTAAGGGATCATTCCTAAGATAAAAATTAAAAGAACTTTGGATACAAGTTGAATTCAAGAGCGAGATCTAAATATCCTCAATTATTTATAAGGAAATGGTATAATTGGGATAAAATTAGGCATTTGAAGGACTCTAGATCTAAATTTTTTGATAAATGTAAAGGATCATGATAATGCACCTTCCATAGAAGGAAATATCTCCATAGGAGGGGATGTATACTTGGCATCTTTGAGTACACACTTACATCATGATGTATGATTAATTGACTCAAGGGCTTATTTTCATATGACTCATCATAGGGAGTGGTTTTGTGAATATGAAAAGTATAATGGAGGTGATATCTTCCTAGGAGATGAATTGATAACCAAAATTATAAGGCATGAAATAATAAAATTGTTGCTAAAATATGGAAGGGTTAAATCCTCCTTGGTTTTTTGTATATTCTAGGATTGGCTAAAAACATGATAGTTGTGAATATAATGAGTGATGTATTTGTGCAAATAGTATTTTAAAATGATACCTATAGGATGGTTTGAGGAGCAATGGTGTTGGAAAGAGGAGTTTGGATTAAACACTATACAAGCTATTGGGTAGCACTATAACTTGTAGTTGCAATAGTTTTGTTGTTCCTAAAAATGATATAGACAAAACCCTTACTCTTCTTGTAGAGAAGAAAAAACTTTGGCATCATAGAATGGGACATATTGGAGAAAAGGGCCTTTGAGATTTGAACACTAAAAATATAGTTGAAGGTATTTTTGGATTTTCCTTAGACTTTGATTTATATGAACATTGTGTATATGGTAAACATAATCAAGTAATATCTAGTGTTACAAAAGCAAAAGGGATTTTAGAACTGATACACAATGATTTGTTTGGTCCTATGTCTATTCCATATCTTGGAAAATCATTGTACTATGTTTCATTTATAGATGATTTTTCAAGATATGCATGTATATATTTCATCCAAAATAAATTTTAGGTCTTCACAAAATTCAAAGAGTTTAAGGCTCTTGAGAAAATCATATTGTGAAGAAGATAGATAAAGGTGTTGTGGATAAATAATGATGAAGATTTTTGTGAAAATGAATTTGAGGTGTTCTGTAAGCAGTGTAGAATAGCAAGGAAAATGATGATACTATACACTCCTCAACAAAATTAAGTCACAAAAATAATGAAAAAACATTTATGAAAAAGGCAAGGAGTATGATCAGTGGTGTAAGGTTAGCACAGGCAACACAAGAATTTTAGGCAGAGGCTATGGACACAATATATTACCTAGTAAATCAATCACTAACATCAAATTTGGTTGATAAAACTCCATATGAGATATGGAATGGTAAGAAATTCTATCTTGAGCATCTCAAAGTTTTTGGTTGTGATGCGTATGTGTATGTTCAAAGGATAAAAGGTGTAAGTTGGATAATAAAGCAAAGAAGTGTATATTTATTGGTTATAAAGATGATGTAAAAGAATAAAACTTTGAAATATATCAACTATGATAATTGTATATAATCGAGATGTAAACTTCAAAAACTTTAAAAGTGTTCATAAGAAAGAACAATGTGTTGAATTTTTAGCTATATTATCTTAGGTCCAAATATTTTTGATCTTAAATAGACTCAAACATAAGAGTAATCAATATACTAAATGGCCAAAATAATTAACAATAATATTATAAAAACAAAAATATGAAAATAAATGGCCAATGTCATTCATTAAATAACACAAAGAAAACTTATAGTAGAATTGTTTAGAATATGCATACAAGCTTCAATATTAATGCTTGAGTATTTCATTACATTCTAGATACATTTCATGGACCTTTGTATCCATAATATAACTTTAGCAATATGACTCTTCAATACTTGACTATTGAACTCATCACATATCTTGGAGTTGCAATATTTCCTATTCCATGAATAAGAGAAACCTCACATGTCCTTTTGGATTCTCATATTGCCACTTGTATACATGACTCTTGACTCTCTATTTACTTGCACACTCAACTCTATGACAATTGGTCATTCCTACATGCACACTTACACACTTTAATAAATGACACTAACACACTTCTACATGCACAACTAATACATAACACTTGTGCACATCCTACACATATAAACACTTGCATAAAGGGAAAATATAAATCATAGTATTAAACTATAGACTCACACATTTGTCTATTACATATTTGCATTTGTACCATAAATGTACCATAGGGGTACATTAGCATGTACGAAATAAATTAATATTCTCTAACACCCCCTTATTATATTATTTGTTTATTGAAGATTTTAGTATTTAATATTTGATTATTGTTTTTGTTATTTTGATCTAGTTTTGGTACTACTTGGAATTATAGTGCTTATCTTCTTTCTTTCCTACATTTTCTTTGGTTATCTTTTCCTTACTTTTTTTGATATTTTTCTTTTGTTTCTTCATTTTATTATTTTCTATCATGGTCTTAATCATACTTTGTTATTCTTATGAATTATTTTCTATATCTGTATCCTATATCTCTATGACATGTGTACCATCAATGCTATAATGTTTTTTTGAAGAATTTTCATTTTAATAATTGTATTCATTTCGATTAAGAATTCTTGCTATAAGAGTTTTAGTTTCAATTCCTTCTATAAGTTCTTCTATCTCTTGAATATCTTGGACTAAATTGCCCTTTTGATTTTCGTGTCTTGATTGTATTTTTGTTAGAACAAATAATCCAATTTTGGAATTATATTTTAAATTCACCTAAGTATAAAGGTGAATAATAAAATTAGATATCTAGGTTTTAATATAAATTAAATAGATATGTATTTAATTTATATTTATTAATACGTATATATATATACCTAGGTTAGACTAATACATATTAAGGTATATGGATAAAATAAATATAAACCTATATTTATTTTATCCTACACCTTAATATTATTATTCCTACAATTACTAAATTAAAATAATTTCAATATCTAGTTTAACTCTAGTCAACTCAAATTCAAAGGTGACATCGAATGAGACTTGAGTGTGGTGGTATGTATGGGGCACATAATGGCATGTGTCATAGGTGTGGTGTCATGTGGAATAAGTGTGGTGGCATGTGGTATATGTATGGTGACACATGTTGTGGATATTTTCCTCCATGTCTATTTTTCAATGAGAGGATAGCCCAAACTATATATTTGGGCTAAAGTCGTATTGAAATAGTGTGAACTATACACAACCAAACTGTGTGGGCCAACTGTGTGAGCTATTATTCAATTTGTTTTTGAGGAATTTTCATTTTTATAATCGTCTTCATTTTGATTAAGAATTCTTGCTATAAGAGCTTTAGTTTCAATTCCTTCTATAATTTCTTCTATCTCTTTAATATCTTGGACTAAATTGCCATTTTAATTTTCTTGTCTTGATTGTATCTGTGTTAGAAAAAATAATCCAATTTTGGGATTATATTGTAAATTCACCAAAATATAAAGGTGAATAATAAAATTAGATATCTAGGCTTTAATATAAATTAAATAGATATGTATTTAATTTATATTTATTAATATGTATGTATATACCTAGGTTAGACTAATATATATTAAGGAATATGGATAAAATAAATATAAATCTATATTTATTTTATCCTACATATTATTATTCCTACAATTAATAAATTAAAATAAATCCAATATCTAGTTTAACTCTAGTCAACTCAAAGTCAAAGATGACATGGAATGAGACTTTAGTGTGGTGGTATGTATGGGGCACATAATGGCATCTGGTATAGGTGTGGTGGCATGTGGAATAAGTGTGGTGGCATGTGGCATATGTATGGTGACACATGTTGTGGAGGTTTTCCTCCATGGCTATTTTCCAATGGGAGAATAGCCCAAACTATATATTTGGGCTAAACTCCTTGTGTTGAAATAGTGCTAACTATACAAAGCCAAATTGTGTGGGCCAACTATGCGAGATAACTATGTGATACTACTATTTACTCAAGATATTGATGATTTGCACCAATCACATTTTGGGAAAAAGACTTGTATATTTTATTGAATATAATACAAAAGTGGAGATACGATTTTGGTTGTGGTTTTTTCCTTTACATGATTTTCCACATAATATTGATGTATTTTATGTGGTTTGATCTATTTCTATCTTATATTACATTTAAATTATAATTAATTAAGTTTTATGCTATTTACATTTGTGTGATATATATACTTGGTATACTAATAGAATTTTGTTTTAATCCACTACATTTGGAGGATTTTACTTACTTCCTCCCTCTTCAATCTAATGTTATTATTATTGATCAGATTGATATTGAGGTTGATATTCCCTTGGAAAAAAATTCTGAAATAGTCTATTCATTTGATTTCCTTGATTCATATCCTTCTAATTTCCTTGGCTTATCTACTCAAAACCCCCACTTCTTAATATTACAAAAAAAAAATTATATCTACAAAAATTTGTAGTATCACCTCTTTCTCTATATATGTGATAGAATTTTTTTTCTATTTAAATTATGACTTTCATATTGTTGTAGTATTACTTCGTACATTCTCTTTAGATACCAACATATTATTATTCATTTTAATTTTGACTAAATTTTCAATTTCATATTCCTGAAAAACTTAATTCATCAAATGTTTCCTTATTTAGTTCTTGAAATGAAGTAAATAAATGTTTATAACTCTTTGGAAGTGATGGAAGTGCTTTTAATGTAACATGAACTAGACATTTATATTCTAATTTTTCCAAGAGTCAATATTTTTGTCTTTAACCCAAGTGTTGTAGGTGATATGGAGATGAGAGGGAAATCTTCCAAGGGAGGTCTTAGGTTAGAATATCCACCCTACCAAAATGTTTAATGGGTACTGTAATGATCCAAAAATACACAAACATAAAAATACAAAAATATAAATTTTTTAATTTTTACTAAGGAGAGAGATACATGAACCCTTCATGAACCCCTAACCCAACTAATTTTTGCCTAAAGTTTCAATCCCCTAAGTTTTCTTGAAAGCTACATCTCACGAAGTACCCTAACACAAGTTCATCTTTGTAGGTGTATCATGTGTTATTGCAAATAATACCATCTATCCCATCACTCTTGATGAGTTAGACATATCACCCTCAGTCCATCGAAGGCTTACACACATCTCCATACCATACACAAGTAATTATGTATAGGTATGCTACGAGTATTGTGAGTTAAGCTATCCATATCGTCTACACGATGAGCTATCTTAACTCAGATGTAGTCTCTCCACAACTTAGTCCTTTATCTCCCTAAGGGGGTCTCAATTCCCTTAGGTCTCCTATGTTCACCCTAAGGGGTTCTTAATTCCCTTAGGTTGCCTATGTTCACCACAAGGGGTTCTTAATTCACTTAGGTCACCTCTGAGTTCACCCTAGAAATTTACTCTTGGATTTCTATTATTAAGCAACCAAACAAGAATACATCTAGATACTAAAACAACAAAGAGTAATCACTAAGCATCCAAAAAATAAAGAAGGATTAACACTAAAAGAGAATGTCATCCACAAAAAGAGAATCAGTTACCTATTATAACCAAACATGGAAATAAAGAAAAAGTACCTTCTCTAAACCAATAAACAGTTATTGCATTAAATATTGCATGGTAAATTCTCCTTACTTTACAGAATATTACATTAATTGCATCAGAGATATCTCCCCACAATTCTAGTCTATTTGAGCAAAAGTAAATCAGCATAAAATATAAATTATCTATACTTTATTTCCATTGAACTCCTTGCTTCTCCTTGCTTTCCATTGGTTCTTTGAGGGTAGTAGGGGATCATAGTACTCATGGTTCAGGATAGGCATACCTCTAAATGCGTCTATTCATTTACTTTACCTAGTTGCAACTTTACAAAATTCAATTAAGTTTTCAAACATCTAATGCATAGTGGATATTATAAAATATCATTTACTTTTATCTTCACCTCTCAAGTTCCCTTAGAAATCCATACAACATGTACTACTTAGATCAAGGTCTAACTTTAATCAAATCCATTCATGTCTTAAAGCATTAAAGTCCCATACCTTTAACCTATAAAACAATCCTTCATTCATTCCCTAAATCAAAGCCCCATAACTTCAATTCAAAGAATAAATCTAACATCCTTTTAATTCACAAATCCAATCAAATCTAATATTGTTTTAAAGCATTAAAGTCCCATACCTTTAACCTCTAGAACAATCCTTCATTCATTCCCTAAATCGAAGCCCCATAAATTCAATTCAAAGAATAAATCTAACATCCTTTTAATTCACAATTCCAATAAAATCTAATATTGTTTTAAAGCATTAAAGTTCTATACATTTAACCTCTTAAAACAATCCTTCATTCATTCCCCAAATTAAATCCCCATAACTTTAATTCAGAGAATAAATCTAACATCCTTTTAATAAAGTCTACTTCATTGACTTACTAATCAAAGATTTTAAACCTTACTCTTAGATTCATAACCTCAATTAAAGATTCACAACCTTATCTAAAGATTCACCACTTTAGTTAAAAATAACCCCTTCATGATCTTATTACACAAAAGGTCTTACTTTAATTAAAACCACATAAGGTAAATCTCATTAATTAAAGGTCACTTTAATTAAGATCTCATAAAATAATTCATAATAATCAAAGATCTTACTTTAATTAAAATCTCTTAAGGTAATACATATTAATCAAAGGTCTCATTTCAATTAAAATCTCCTAAGATAATTCATATTAATCAAAGGTCTCATTTCAATTAAAATATCCTAAGATAATTCATATTAATCAAAGGTCTCATTTCAATTAAAATCTCCTAAGATAATTCATATTAATCAAAGGTTTCTCTTTAATTAAAATCTCTTAAGATAATTCATATTAATCAAAGGTTTCATTTCAATTAAAATATCCTAAGATAATTCATATTAATCAAAGGTCTCATTTCAATTAAAATCTCCTAAGATAATTCATATTAATCAAAGGTCTCATTTCAATTAAAATCTCCTAAGATAATTCATATTAATATTAATATAGGATGTGCTGGATTTATTTCTTGAAACATAAAGATGAAGCTTTTTATTGCTTCATATATTTTAGAAACAATGTAGAGAAACAAAGTGAGTATTTTGTAAAATGTCTTAGGACAGATCGAGGAGGTGAGTACTCCTCAAAATAATTCTTGAAATATTGTAAAGCAAGTGGGATCAAAAGGCAATTCACCACTACCTATACCCCACAAAAGAATGGTGTGGCAGAGAGAAAGAACCGCACCATAGTTGATATGGCGAGAATGATGCTTCAGACTAAGCATCTAACTAATATGTACTAGGCCGATGCTATAAGAACCACTGTATATATTCTAAATAGAAGTCCAACTTCTAGTTTAGATGGAATCACTCCTTATTAGGGGTGGTATGGAAAGAAACCCAATGTAAAGCATTTCAAAGTTTTTTGTTCTTTAGCATATGCACATATTTTTGATGAGAAAATAAAAAATCTTGATCCCAAAATTCAAGCTTCTATATTTCTAGGGTATTGTGAGTCTACCAAAGCACATAGACTCTACAATCCCAAGACTCATAAAATTGTACTCTCCATGGATGTAATTTTTGATGAAGGAGGAGAATGGGGTCATCAAAGAATTTTTGTTGATGATGAGTCCCAAGATGTAGATTCTTCATAGGTACAATAGGTACAATTGGTGTCTCCCAAGAAAATAAAAGGCACACCACCCCCTCCAAGCCCAAGTAGGAGTACTACATCAAGTACTTCAACCGCCACTCCAAGTCCTTCTCCATAGATATCAGTAAGTTCTTCACCGATGGACATTTAAAGTGACTCTCCATAAAGAGGCAAAAGAAATTTACAACATCATCCATCCTTTCAAATGTTGGATCGAAATTTCTAGAGAAGATTCACTAGAAGCCAAGCTAGTGAAATGAATATAGTTTTGCAACATCTTGAAAATTTGCAATTGTATGGGGATGATAACTCCCAAGATCCTAAGGGAGATGTAGTCAATTATGCTTTATTTTCTAGAGCACAGCTAGAACCATCTAGCTATGAGAAGGCTTGTACTAAAAATGTATGGCAAGAAGCCATGAAAGAGGAAATAACCTCTATAAAAAATAATGATACATGGGAGCTAGTAAAGCTACCAAAAGGGAAAAAGTGTGTTGGATGTAAATGGGTCTACAAGACCAAATACAATGCTGATGGAAGCATTGAGAGACACAAGGTGATATTAGTAGCAAAAGGTTTTACTCAAAAATTTGGCATTGACTATGAGGAAACGTTTGCTCCCATTGCACGACAAGAGACAATCAGATAAGTTCTTTCCTTAGCTACCCATAAAGGATGGAACATTCAACACATGGATGTGAAAAGTGTTTTCTTGAATAGATACTTAACTCAGGAGGTTTATGTTCAACAACCTCAAGGCTTTCAAGAACAAGGAAAAGAGAACCTTGTTTATAAATTGAAAAAAACACTTTATGGCCTCAAGCAAGCACCAAGATCTTGGTACTCATGCATTGACGAATATTTCAGCGAGTATGGATTCACTAGAAGCAAAAGTGAGCCAAATATATACTACCTAAAGCATGGAGTAGACATTCTCATATTTTTTTTGTATGAGGATGATCTAATATTTATGGGTAGTAACACTAAAATGAATATGGAGTTCAAAAACTCCATGATGAAGTAGTTTGAGATGAAATATTTTGGTTTAATGTGATACTTCCTAGGCATGGAAGTGCATAAATAAAATAAGGGGATCTTCATATGTCAACACAAGTATGCTCGAGACATGATTAATAAATTTTCCATGGAGCAATGCAAATCAGTTGCAACTCCAACTAGACATGGAATCCAATTAAACAAGAATGATAGAGCACCAAAGGTTGACATGACCACTTACAGGAGCATTCTTGGGAGTCTGATGTTTCTCACCAACACAAGGCATGATACTCAATATGTTGTTTCTCTAGTTTCAAGGTTTATGGTAAGTCCATCTGAGATGCATCTACAAGCAACTAAAAGAATCTTAAGATATGTAAAAGGTAGATTGGATTTTGGAATCCATTACCACAAATGTAATTCTGTGAAATTAGTTGGCTTCATTGACAATTATTGGGGTAGCAATATAGATGATAGGAAATCTACATCAAAAAACTATTTTAGTCTAGAGTCAGGACTAATCACATGGAGTTCCAAGAAGCAAACTATTGTAGCATTGTCATCTACTGAGGCTAAGTATATAGCCATTACACATGCTAGTACTCAAGCCCTATGGTTGAGAAAAGTCCTTGAAGAAATTAGAGAAATTCAAAGTGGTCCAACTTGACTATATTATGATAACATAAGTTCCATTTAGTTGGCATACAATCCAATCCACCATAGCATATTAAAGCATTTTGATATGAGGTATCACTTCATCCGATACATGGTGGAGCAACAGATAGTTGAGATTAAAATTTATAGCACTTTGGACAACATTGTAGATATCTTCACAAAAGGCATGGCTAAAGCTCAATATATAAAGCTGAGAGACTATGTAGTCGGACCTCTCAACTTTAAGGGGGAGAATGTTGGAAGTTAAAATGGTAAAATGGTAAAAAAAATTGTTTTCAATAGTAAGCTTTGACCTTACCCTTTTACCCTTGGATGACAACCGAGTTAGTAGGATAGGACGGCATGGACGACAGGAGGAGTTTGACTCCTAATTTTATTTTCCTTTCCTCCCTATTTTTTCTCTCCCAAATATCTCTCAATAACCTTAGGGAACACTATATAATACTTTGTATTTTTTGACTTTGATCAATGGATTAATGAATAATGAATTTTTGCATTCCAACTTGTGATTACAATATGCCCTAACACAAGTCCATCTATGTAGGCATATCATGTTTTACTGTGAATAAGCCTATATATCCCATCACTCTTGATGATCTAGACTTATCACCCTTAGTCCATCAAAGGTATACACGTATATCTATACCATACACAAGTCATTATGTGTAGGTATGTTATTAGTATTGCGAGTTAAGCAATCCATATCATCTACACGATGAGCTATCTTAACTTAGATGTAGTCTTTCCACAACTTAGTCCTTTATCTTCCTAAGGGGTCTCAATTCCCTTAGGTCTCCTATGTTCATTCTAAGGGGTTCTTAATTCCCTTAGGTCACCTATGTTCACCCTAAGAGGTTCTTAATTCCCTTAGGTTACCTTTAAGTTCACCCTAGAAATCTACTCTTGGATTTCTATTATTAACCAACCAAACAATAATACATCTAGATACTAAAACAACAAAGAGTAATCACTAAGCATCCAGAAAATAAAGAAGTATTAACACTAAAAGAGAATGTCATCCTCAAAAAGAGAATAAATTACCTATTATAACCAAACATGGAAATAAAGTAAAAGTACCTTCTCTAAACCAATAAATAGTTATTGTATTAAATATTGCATGGTAAATTCTCCTTACTTTATAGAATATTACATTAACTACATCACGGATATCTCCCCACAAATCTAGTCTATTTGAGCATAAGTAAATCAACATAAAATATAAATTACCTATACTATGTTTCCATTGAACTCCTTGCTTCTACTTGCTTCTCCTTGCTTCTCATTGGTTCTTTGAGGTTATTAGGGGATCAGGGTACTCATGGTTCAGGATAGACATGCCTCTAAATGCATATATTCATTTACTTTACCAAATTGCAACTATACAAAATTCAATAGTGTTTCAAACCATCTAATGCATAGTGGATATTATAAAATATCCTTTACTTTTATGTTCACCTCTCATGTTCCCTTGGACAGTTCCCTTGGAAAGCCATACAACATGTACTACTTAGATCAAGGTCTAATTTTAATCAAATCCATTCATGTCTTAAAGCATTAAAGTTCCATATCTTTAACCTACAAAACAATCCCTCATTCATTCCCTAAATCAAAGCCCCATAACTTCAATTTAAAGAATAAATCTAACATCCTTTTAATTCAAAATTCCAATCAAATCTAATATTGTTTTAAAGCATTAAATTCCCATACCTTTAACCTCTAGAACAATCCTTCATTCATTTCCAAAATCAAAGCCCCATAACTTCAATTCAAAGAATAAATCTAACATCCTTTTAATTCATAATTCCAATCAAATCTAATAATATTTTAAAGCATTAAATTTCTATACCTTTAACCTCTTAAAACAATCCTTCATTCATTCCCCAAATCAAATCCCCATAACTTTAATTCAAAGAATAAATCTAACATCCTTTTAATAAAGTCTACTTCATAGACTTACTAATCGAATATTTTTAACCTTAATCTTAGATTCATAACCTCAATTAAAGATTCACAACCTTATCTAAAGATTCACAACTTTAGTTAAAAATAACCCCTTCATGATCTTATTACACAAAAGGTCTTACTTTAATTAAAACCACATAAGGCAAATCTCTTTAATTGTGCAGCAGTTGTTACTGCTGCCCATCCTCATTTGAGGGTGGATGGGCAACAGTAACAACTGCTGCACAGTTGCAGCAGTTGTTACTGCTGCCCACCCTCCACCCTAATTTTAATTAATATCTCATAAAATAATTCATAATAATCAAAGATATTACTTTAATTAAAATCTCTTAAGATAATTCATATTAATCCAAGGTCCCATTTAAATTAAAATATCCTAAGATAATTCATATTAATAAAAGGTCTAATTTCAATTAAAATATCCTAAGATAATTCATATTAATCAAAAGTTTCTCTTTAATTAAAATATCTTAAGATAATTCATATTAATCAAAGGTTTCTCTTTAATTAAAATCTCCTAAGATAATTCATATTAATCAAAGGTCTCATTTCAATTAAAATCTCCTAAGATAATTCATATTAATCAAAGGTCTCATTTCAATTAAAATATCCTAATATAATTCATATTAATCAAAGGTTTCTCTTTAATTAAAATATCTTAAGATAATTCATATTAATCAAAGGTTTCTCTTTAATTAAAATCTCTTAAGATAATTCATATTAATTTGAGGTTTCTCTTTAATTAAAATATATTAAAATAACTCATATTAATCAGATATTTCTCTTTAATTAAAATCTCTTAAAGATAATTCATATTAATCAAAGGTTTATCTTTAATTAAAATATCTTAAGATAATTCATATTAATAAAAGGTTTCATTTCAATTAAAATCTCTTAAGATAATTCATATTAATCAAACGTCTCATTTCAATTAACATTACATAGGTAAACCTTACTAATCAAAGGCTCACAACCTTAGACTAATACGCCTTCAAGGCAGATGCGAAACAACCTCTGTAGAAAGGTCAAAGGACTACCAAACTTAGATTCCAAACAAGGTAAAACCAGGTGCTAGGCTTTCTTTTCTTCTACCACTACCTATCCCAAAGGAACTGAGCTTACGTAGAAACGATAATCCCACATAGATGTGAGTGGTTTCCTATTACAAACAGTGTTTCCCAAACACAACACTCCTACTTAACACATATGGTTTTCCTACTACAAGCGATGCTTCTCAAACACAACACTCCTACTTGACACAGGTGGTTTTTCCACTACAAGCGACACTTTTCAAACACATCACTCCTACTAAACATAGGTGGTTTTGCCACTACAAGAGATGCTTTTCAAACACAACACTCCTACTTAGCACAAGTGGTTTTCCCACTACAAGCGACGCTTCTCAAACACATCACTCCTACTTGACACAAGTGGATTTTTCACTACAAGCAACACTTTTCAAACACAACACTCCTAATTAACATAGGTGGTTTTCCCACTACAAGCGACGCTTTTCAAACATAACACACCTACTTAACACAGGTGGTTTTTCCAATACAATTGGCACTTTTCAAACACAGTGCTTCCTCTAAAATATGAGTGGTTTTCCCACTACAAGCGGTGCATTTAGAACACAATGCTTGCTCTAAAACACGGGTGGTTTTCCCACTACAAGTGATGCTTTTCAAACAAAGTGGTTGCTCTAAAACACATGTGGTTTTACCACTACAAGCGGTGCTTCAAATGTACGATGCTTTCCATTTAAACAATGTGGTTTTCCCACTACAAGCATATAAACACATAGTGAAAGCACGAGATTCCGGGCAAAGGAAACACTAAGTGCGATTGCATTCAAAATCAAGTATGCTTAAGTCCTAGAAATGTAAATTGCATGAAATGGAAAAGAAACACATTGGAAGAGACACAATCAAATAGAGAAAACACAGCCCTTTCATTAATATCCCTTGATCTCTCTTACAATGACGTCTCCTCCCTTTTCAGGGGCTAGGAGCGCAAATAGAGTTTGATTACAATCACTGAATGATTCCTCTTTCCGCATGCCCACGATTGCAATGTGCGGGCCAAGATGATGCCGCCGCTGATGTCGATGAGTTCCTAACATCCGCTACTTCTCCTGCGAACAAAGAAACAACCAAGATGTCAGTAGCATCTGCCACAAATGAAAAGTGTTTGCTCTCTAAAACTAACGAAATATGCATGTAAATATTTGCCTGAAACAGTAATTATAGTGAGTCCAAATGGCTTCAAAACTTGACAGAAGATAAGAAAAGTTACCAGAAGGCCACTAACACTGAGATAGCTGGCCAATCTACCTTTAACTGGAATTAATCCCTAGGCAGGATGAATCTCGATCGCACTCGTCCCTGGGTGGGACGAATTCTTCTGTGTTGGGGAAACCGACCTGCTGCTGCTCCAATGTCGGATCTCGAGACCTGCAAAACGCCTGCAAACAAGGGGGTTATGTAATTGGGGCCATTTTGGGACGACCCAGATGGTCGGATTCTCCCAATTTGGCCTCCACCCTTGGTAATTTGACCTCGACACCTGCAAGTCAGCGAAACGACAAAGCAATACAAAACATACTAGAATCTGACCAAAAGTTACAAAATTGCAGCTAGGGGTTAATCAAACCGAATAACACAAAATGCAATCTGAAAAGTAATCTAAAATGCTCAAAAACTAAAAATAGGACTTGGGAGGTGCGGGGGTGCCCAAGTGGGCCTCCCATCGTTAGCACTTGATTTTGAGCAAATCCACCAGGGATGGGCCCAAAACCTCTTAGGATTTGGGGGTCGGCGAATTGGTTGGTTCAGGTGTCCATGTGTTGGATTTGGGTCAGGTTCGAGCTTCCAAAGGCCACCCAACAACCTCCCTTGCAAAAGAGATTGGTGGATGTGGGAAGGTGAACCAAAAGGGATGCAAGTGGGTCTTCAACTCAGCAGCACTTCGTTGCTTTAAAAACTCCTTCAACCTGTCCATTTTGGGTGAGAAAAGTCCCACCTTTTATATACCCATGGGGTCTCTTTTGGGAGGGAAGCACAAATGCCATGTGTTGGCCATAGGCGCCATGTGGCAGTCTTGTCTTCCCATGAGGGAGGGGAGTCCTCCGTTGACTTGAGCTTTGATAAATGCCTTTTGTAACAGTCTTCTAATGGCCCCTCTATCCACCTACACACGCGTGCAAGGCAGGAGTCCTTAACTGACTGTTCTGGGCTGCCACTTGGCACCCTTTGCCTTTTTGCCCGTTAAGCTTAGAATTCATCCCACCCAGGGACGGATTCAGAATTTGTCCTGGGGTGGGACGGATTCTATTTTGAATTCGTCCCTGGGTGAGACGAATACTAGGCAAAGTGTCCAAGTGTGCCAAATTGCTTCTTGACCTTACAAAATTGCTATGAAAGTGGTTAAGACCACTGTTTAACCTCTGAGGGCTGCCCTGGGGGCTGTGTTTGTCAAAGCGATCAGTGTTTGCAGTCACATAATTGGATTGGTGCTGTTTTGGTGTCTACAGATGCCCATTTTTGGGAAGCGCTGCGGGTGACGCAGTGCTGAGCAAAAATAGATAACCAAAGCACTAATGATTAGGGTTTCTTGGTAACCTAACCAACTTTTGATGCCCCAAGTATGGAAAGGGCATGCATTCTTGAATCCTTGCTTCTGACAAGCTAAGGAATTTGATTTCAAGTATTAACCTGTTTTGGTGAGGTGTGACTTGAACTTAGACATTGATCAGTCATGAACAAGTGAAGGGCGTTTTTATCCTTAGGGGGAACCTTGTGTTCATGATTCACGAAATGCCAAGTGTTTGATTGATTTGATTGTTTCTTGTTTACTGCCCCAAGCAGGAGCGTGATTGTCTTTGTCAATGATTCTTTGAATGCATGTCGTTTTCCTTAATTAGGTGTGTGATTGTTGGTTGGTGACTAAGTGTGACTACCCCCTCAAGCGACGAATCGATGAGGGAATGACCTTTGTGAGCAAAGCGATGAGTCGCTTGACCCAAGATGACTTGTGCAGGTGTGCCTTTAGAGGGTTTACCGTTAAGCGTGTGCAATTTTTCCAACATATGGACCTATTTTTGGTCGGTGTTAACCCTTTTGGTGATGTCATAATGAGGTGAAATCGTCGAAAACCTATTTCCCGTGGAGCGGTCCGGCTATGATAGCCTTCTTGGGGAATTAGGAGATCGATAATTTGGACCTCGACATCGATTTTCTTTGCCTAGAGGCTAAGTGCGAGAGCACTTGTGTCCGGCATTGTTTTTGCTATGTTTTTGTTGAATTTTGTACTATTTTTGTTGTTTTTGTGACACCATTTGGTGATTGAATTGTCGGCAATCCGTCCTCCCGTGGAGCGGTCCGGCTATGTTAGCCTTCTTCGGGAGTAGGATAGTGACAATGTAAACCCCAACATCAATTTTTCTATGCCAAGATGTTAAGTGCAAGAGCACTTGTGTCTGGCAATATTTATTGTTGGTTTTGTGTTGCATTTTTTGTTGTTTTTGTTGTTTTTTTTTTTTGTTTGATCTTGTGCATGATGGTTGATGAATATGGATGTATGCATGTTGATTTATTTTGATGGATGCATATGCTATGATGAATGCAAATGGTTTTGATTTATATGTGATATGCAGATATGAAATGGATGAATGGGGTTTGTGATGTTTGGCTGTGGCACCAAGGACTGTTTAGAGCTCTGTTATTTTGTTTTTAGGCGATTGCTGTGATGTATGGCTCTACACGTATACATGGTTTTTCTATTTTTGTATTTTTTGATGGTATTTGCAAAGATGAAAAGTAGCGCAGTTGGCTTAGAAATGTAGCTAAGGTTTTCTGAGACTCAGACGGTTTTAGCTCACTAGCCATGACTATACTTTATCTTACAAGACTTTTGACCAAGGTATGAATCGGACTTGTTTTTGACCGAGTTATTTAACATCCCTGTGTGTGCAATTGAGTTCATTTAGTGGTATTTGTTAGGATACCGCCAGTGCCAGATGGGCTTTCAACCGAACCTGTACTGAGGATCACCTAATTAGCTCCACGAATTCCTTTGTTGTATGTACTAAGATTAATCTGCGGTGTAATCCAGGATGCCATAAGCTAGCGCATCCACATGCAAACATTGATCTGTACGCAAGTTAATGTGATAGATATATCATCATGTGGGAGGTTTACTACATTACCGATAGGCTATCAACCAAATTGATACTGAAGCTTGCCTTATGACCTATAGAATGCTGAGAGTTCCAGGGATTCAAGGTCAACTCCCTTCTTTTCTTCAATTGTATTGGGATACTTGCTCATTGTAGTGATGAGATCACTGTTTATTTTGATTTGTTTTTCTTTTGAGCAAGGGATTGGGGATATGGAGTGATGAAAATCACTATCGTTTGTGCCCTTTGATGTGTGCACTGTAGGATGTCAAATTTTGGAGTTTTGATGTTTTGCAAATTTTTTGATGTTTTGCAACTATTGAGAACTAGGGATTCTTAGGGAATTGGGTAGGGAGGATGCTTGTCATTTTGCCAACTCTCAGCATTCTTTGGGTCATTCGCACAGGGGGATGAGCAAGATAACCGTTTGGCTTATGGTGAACCGGATTACTACGCAGGTTTCATCTTTCGTTCACACAACTCTAGAATTGTTTTATGTGTTTTATCTTGTGATGGGATGTTACGTAACAAGGTGTATTTCAAGTATGACTCTACCTTCGTAAAATCTGTTCGACTTGATACGCTACATGGCTAAAGAGGAAAATGATGACTGAATCACTGAAACTCTTGGTACATTCCTAGACCACTGACTGTAGTGTGGTAAAAGTTATGCATGGTGTTTTTGTTATTTTTGTAAAATGGAACAGTGTGGAACAAGATGGTCTATCAGAGCAATTACAGCCTATGGTGCCTTTGACCTATACAACCACAAATATGCAATGTATGGATGCAATGCTAATGCAACTACATATTTTGTAATTTTGATGGATAGTTTTTGGTGAAGTTGAAGATGAGGTGCGAGAATATGAATTTTATGATGAATTTGAGTATGCCTAGAATTGAGATGCAAATATTTGTTGTTTTTGATGATTTTTGTTGTTTTGTTTTTTGAATTTCTTGATTTTTTTCGACCAAGCGATTGCAATAATCGTTGGAGATTTTTGGGTTGACCAAGAGATTGCGATAATCCTTTGGAGCTTTTTGTATTGACCAAGAGATTGCGATAATCCTTGGAGCTTTTTGGTGACCAAGAGATTGCGATAATCCTTGGAGCTTTTTGGGTTGACCAAGAGATTGCGTTAATCCTTGGATCTTTTTGTATTGACCAAGAGATTGCGATAATCCTTGGAGCTTTTTGGGTTTTGACCAAGAGATTGCGATAATCCTTGGAGCTTTTTGGGTGACCAAGTGATTGCGATAATCCTTGGAGCTTTTTGGGTGACCAAGAGATTGCGATAATCCTTGGAGCTTTTTAGGTTTTGACCAAGAGATTGTGATAATCCTTGGAGCTTTTTGGGTGACCAAGTGATTGCGATAATCCTTGGAGCTTTTTGGGTTGACCAAGAGATTGCGTTAATCCTTGGAGCTTTTTAGGTTTTGACCAAGAGATTGCGATAATCCTTTGGAGATTTTTGTACTGACCAAGAGATTGCGATAATCCTTGGAGCTTTTTGGTGACCAAGAGATTGCGATAATCCTTGGAACTTTTTGGGTTGACCAAGAGATTGCATTAATCCTTGGAGCTTTTTGTATTGACCAAGAGATTGCGATAATCCTTAGAGCTTTTTGGGTGACCAAGTGATTGCGATAATCCTTGGAGCTTTTTGGTTTGGATTATGGTTCTTCAGGGGATAGAGGTACCCCCAGCTTGATGGTCTTTGCACTTCGGATCTGGCTCTAGAGGTATGGGCATGAATGGATCTGCCCTATGCACAGAGATGAGGATAGGGTACACCCGTGGCACTGATGTTGCTATGATGTCTCTTGGTGGAAGTTGCTCTTTGTGTGCCCAACGTGGCGGATGTAATGCTTGGTCCCACTATGGTGGGTTAACGCGCCACTCATGCCCTAGTATTATGTTTATCTGTTGACATGCTTCTTTGATTTTTATGGGATGTCGATGTTGTCTTATGTGATTGCTGTGTGCTATGTCTATTTCATCCTCACCTTCGGACAATGTGTATAGCTCATCAGAATCTATAGATTCTGAGACATGGAGGACTGCATCATCAGGTAGCCCTACGGTTAAAGGTTGATCCTCTTCAAAAGGAGCCTTATGTAAGTTGGGCCTTGGGGGCTCCAAAATCTTGGTCTCTACCAACTCTAAGTGCTCTAGTGCTTTGCATGTATCGAGAGATTTGAACTCCTCCTATTTGGTTGGTTCTTGTTGAGGAACTTGGGGCTTATGGAGGGGTGGCCAGATGGCACCCCCCATGCCTTGGTAGGGCAGTTCATCCCGCTCTTCTTCGTGCTCTGATTCCTTAGAGGCTTCTTGATGAATTTCTAAGGGTGGCTCATAAGCCTGGGTGGATGTCTGAGGAAGGCACTCGTCATTGGTTATAGGATCGGCCTCCCATTCATGTCTAGGAGGCATTAAGGGTGGTGCTTCAGGAATCGGGAGAGTAGCTTCCCACTCCTATCTAGGAGGTGTTGGGGGTAGCTTTTGATGAGGTCGCGATGACCTATCTTCCCCCCATGGGTTGTGCCACTCAAAATATTTTGTCTTATGCATGTGAGGGGTTGGAGTCTTCTCTTGTGGTGCTTCAGGAATCGTGGGAGTAGCCTCCCGCTCCTGTCTAGTTGGTATTGGGGGTAGCATTTGATGAGGTCGCGATGACCTGTCTTCCCCCCATGGGTTGTGCCACTCAAAATACTTTGTCTTATGCATGTGAGGGGTTGGAGTCCTTTCTTGCATAGTGTGTTGGAATAGCTCATCCTTCTGGCGCTGAAGGTGCTCTTCGTTAATATGGTACGGTTCCTCTAACGGTAGTCGTTCGAGCTCAAGTTACGTGAGTTGCTTGAGATGTGTGATATATTCGACAGATTCTACGATAGTCCCACCGCCTCATGTCTAGAAGGCCTAGATGCCTCTCTTAGATAAAAATCTTGGTCGTAGTGATCCAAGATCTCTATAGGACACATCCCTCTATTAGGGGTAGCAGCATTCTCTCGGGGCTTTGGCCTCAGTGAGTGGTCCTGATAGATAGCAGGTGCGAAGGCGCATTGCTCCCGCACGATATATTGCTCTCGAGGAAGGTAGGGATCTTCCTCTTGCTCTCTTTCATAAGTGAAAAAGGGACGGACGGAGTTAGTTCGCCCCACCTGAGGAGCCTTTTGCTTTGGATTTTTCTTTGTAGTCCTGACAACTAGAGGGGGTGAAGGAAGGATAGTGTAATCAATTGGTTCCTCCCATCGAACCCTATGTTGACCTAGTGCTTCATCGCGCAGTGATCGCTCATAGCGAGCATCTAAGGGATATCTCCTATGACTGTACCCCTCATGGAAGGGTATGTGCTGAGTGCTTTGCTGAACAGGAGTGCCCTTAGAAGAGGTGCCCCTATAGTCCCTTTCATTTAAGGTGTGGAGGGGACTGCCTTGTGTGTTAGGTCACCAAGGTGGTATGACCAAATCCTTGGGATTGTAATGGAGATGACTTGTTCTTCCTTGGATATTCCCCATAGCATCCGCCTGTGATTGGGTTTGGCTATGGGTGAGCACCATGACGATGTCTCTCTAAAAAGCCCTAAAAGTTGAAATGAGTCAGATGGGGCCCAAAATTGGCGTGTGCATCCCTCTTATAGTAGATAAGACAAAAATGAAGTTTCAAGTCCTAGATCTAAATACATTAGGAGATATTGACATCCGAACAGCTCAAAAAGTGCATAGAATTGCGTGTCCAATTTTAAAACCTAATTTTGGGGCACTAGATGATGGAATTTGGCCCCAAAACTGACTTTCTGGGCAAATGGAATTTGGCTACGGTTGAGAAGTTATGGCCCCGGCAAGATGCACTAAAATTTAGGGAAAAATGTAAGATTTTCCATATTTTGTTGGATGGTCCTGCATCACTTATGGGCACATTTGGGGTGCTTTTGGGTTGACCAAAGGGTTCATGGACACCTTTGGGGCATTTTGGAGTGACCAAGCGATTACGAGAATCCTTGGAGCTTTTTGGAGAAAATGACAAAATGCGTAGATTTTTTTATCTTTGTTTTTAATGATTTTTTTTTTGTCTACACTAAACAGAATTAAACACACACATTCACAAAACCGTGATTATCTCTTTTAAGGATTCTTGGTGTGCCCTAGACTGGTTTAGTGCATTTTGATGTTTTGTTTTGTTTTTGTAGGTTTTGAAGATCGTTTAAATGCATTATGACGGCTCATATAACTCCCAAAACGGTAGCCCCTTCAATATACCAACCAGGCCGATATACCAACCTCTCTATATACCCGCCCTTACGAGAGGGAGACTATAGGTACGTGAGAGCAGAAGGTACGTGGTACATAGGCGGTACGGAAGGGGGATTGTCCTGTTAATGGCACCTACCATAGAAAACTTATCCTCGCACGCATGGGAATCACCCCAACGACACTCGGTCTGTCTTCATCAGGATTTACGCCTAACAACAGTTGACAATCGAGAAATGGATGCAAATCAAGCCAAGGTGGTGATGAAATCCACCAATGGTCTTGATCAAGGGCTGGGGTCTTATGACCAGCTCCTTGGTTTAAAATTGTTTCGTGATGTGTGTGGGATTCATTTTATTCAACAAAAATGAAACAAGCATACATGACTTTTCTTATGCAATGCAGGACAAGATGAAAACAATCAAAGGAACAGAAACAGAAACAAAAAAATATAACAGAGATCATGAAAATCCCTACCTCTTCTCTGCTCGCTCCTGTTGTCTCTGAATTTCTGCTCTGAAAATCTACAGCAGGAATTCGTCCCTCTGGGAGACGAATTGTAGAACAGAATTCGTCCCTCCCAGAGATGAATTTGAATTCGTCCCAGGGTCAGACGAATTGCAGAAAAGAATTCGTCCCTGTCAGAGACGAATAGCAGTCTGCAACAAAAAAAAATGTACCTATCAAGCACAAAACACAAAAATTTGATCAGTTTCGTGATTTTAAAAACCAGGGAACAGGGTCCCACCGTGATCGCCACTGAAAGCACGAGATTTCGGGCAAAGGAAACACTAATTTATGCAATGTAAGACGAAATGTAACGCTTTAACCTTATGCACCAAAACGAAGGAAAGAGACAATTTGGAAAGGAGAGAAAATATGTAAAGAAATCACAGCCCTCTTTATTCAAATATCTTATCCTCGGTTACATAGACGTCTCCTCCCTTTTTAGGGGCTAGGAGCGTTAAATTTGTCATTGTTACAATGTGCGATTTAGTCTTCCTCCTTTCGCGTGCCCACGATTGCAATGGGCGGGCCAAGATGATGTCGCCACTGATGTCGATGAGTTCCTAACCTCCGTTGCTTCTCCTGCGAACAAAGAAACAACCAAGATGTCAGTAGCATCTACCGCAAATGAAAAGCGTTTGCTCTCTAAAACTAACAAAATATGCATGTAAATATTTTCCTAAAACAATGAATTACAAGTGAGTCCAAATGGCTTCAAAACTTGACGAGAAGATAAGAAAAGTTACCGTAAGGCCACTACCACCGAGACAACTGGCCAATCCACCTTCAACCGGAATTCGTCCCCGGGCGGGACGAATTTCGACCGCAATTCGTCCCTGGGTGGGACGAATTCTTTCGTGTTGAGGAAACCGACCCGTCGTTGCTCCAATGTCGGATCCCGAGACCCGCAAAATGCCTCGCAAATAGGGGGGTTATGTAATTGGGGCCATTTTGGGACGACCCGGATGGTCGGATTCTCCCAATTTGGCCTCCACCCTCGGGAATTTGACCTCGACACCCGCAAGTCAGCGAAACGACAAAGCAACACAAAACATACTAGAATCGACCAAAAGTTACAAAATTGCAGCTATGGATTAATCAAACCTAATAACACAAAATGCAATCTGAAAAGTAATCTAAAATGCTCAAAAACTAAAAATAGGACTTGGGAGGTGCGGGGGTGCCCAAGTGGGCCTCCCACCGTTGGCACTTGATTTTGGAGCCAATCCACCAGGGATGGGCCCAAAACCTCTTAGGATTGGGGGTCGGCGAATTGGTTGGTTCAGGTGTCCATGTGTTGGATTTGGGTCAGGTTCGAGCTTCCAAAGGCCACCCAACAACCTCCCTTGCAAAAGAGATTGGTGGATGTGGGAAGGTGAACCAAAAGGGATGCAAGTGGGTCTTCAACTCGGTAGCACTTCGTTGCTTGAAAACTCCTTCAACCTGTCTATTTTGGGTGAGAAAAGTCCCACCTTTTATAGACCCATGGGGTCTCTTTTGGGAGGGAAGCACAAATGCCATGTGTTGGCCATAGGCGCCATGTGGCGCCTTGTCTTCCCATGAGGGAGGGGAGTCCTCCATTGACTTGAGCTTTGATAAATGCCTTTTGTGACAGTCTTCTAACGGCCCCTCTCTCCACCTACACACGCGTGCAAGGCAGGAGTCCTTAACTGACCGTTCTGGGCTGCCACTTGGCACCATTTGTCTTTTTGCCCGTTAAGCTTAGAATTCGTCCCACCCAGGGACGGATTCGGAATTCGTCCCGGGGTGGGACGGATTCTATTTTGAATTCGTCCCTGGGTGAGACGAATACCGGGCAAAGTGTCCAAGTGTGCCAAATTGCTTCTTGACCTTACAAAATTGCTATGAAAGTGGTTAAGACCACTGTTTAACCTCTGAGGGCTGCCCTGGGGGCTGTGTTTGTCAAAGCGATCAGTGTTTGCAGTCACATAATCGGATTGGTGCTGTTTTGGTGTCTCACCGAAAGCAGAGACGGCAAAGGAAACACTAATTATGCAATGTAAGAGAAATGTAACGCTTAACCATGCACCAAAACAAAGGAAAGAGACAATTGGAAGGAGAGAAAAGATGTAAAGAAATCACAGCCCTCTTTATTAATATCTTGATCCTCGGTTACATAGACGTCTCCTCCCTTTTTAGGGGCTAGGAGCGTTAAATTAGTTTTTACAATGCGATTGAGTCTTCCTCCTTCCGCGTGCCCACGATTGCAATGGGCGGGCCAAGATGATGCCGTCGCTGATGTCGATGAGTTCCTAACCTCCGCTGCTTCTCCTGCGAACAAAGAAACAACCAAGATGTCAGTAGCATCTGCCGCAAATGAAAAGCGTTTGCTCTCTAAAACTAACGAAATATGCATGTAAATATTTGCCTGAAACAGTAATTACAAGTGAGTCCAAATGGCTTCAAAACTTGACAGAAGATAAGAAAAGTTACCGGAAGGCCACCGCCACCGAGACAACTGGCCAATCCACCTTCAACTGGAATTCGTCCCCGGGCGGGACGACTTCGATCGCAATTCGTCCCTGGGTGGGACGAATTCTTCCGTGTTGAAGAAACCGACCCGTCGTCGCTCCAATGTCGGATCCCGAGACCTCGCAAAACGCCTGCAAACAGGGGGGTTATGTAATTGGGGCCATTTTGGGACGACCCAGATGGTCGGATTCTCCCAATTTGGCCTCCACCCTCGGGAATTTGACCTCGACACTTGCAAGTCAGCGAAACGACAAAGCAACACAAAACATACTAGAATCTGACCAAAAGTTACAAAATTGCAGCTATGGATTAATCAAACCTAATAACACAAAATGCAATCTGAAAAGTAATCTAAAATGCTCAAAAACTAAAAATAGGACTTGGGAGGTGCGGGGGTGCCCAAGTGGGCCTCCCACCGTTGGCACTTGATTTTGGAGCCAATCCACCAGGGATGGGCCCAAAACCTCTTAGGATTGGGGGGTCGGCGAATTGGTTGGTTCAGGTGTCCATGTGTTGGATTTGGGTCAGGTTCGAGCTTCCAAAGGCCACCCAACAACCTCCCTTGCAAAAGAGATTGGTGGATGTGGGAAGGTGAACCAAAAGGGATGCAAGTGGGTCTTCAACTCGGCAAGCACTTCGTTGCTTGAAAACTCCTTCAACCTCGTCTATTTTGGGTGAGAAAAGTCCCACCTTTTATAGACCCATGGGGTCTCTTTTGGGAGGGAAGCACAAATGCCATGTGTTGGCCATAGGTGCCATGTGGCAGTCTTGTCTTCCCATGAGGGAGGGGAGTCCTCCATTGACTTGAGCTTTGATAAATGCCTTTTGTGACAGTCTTCTAACGGCCCCTCTCTCCACCTACACACGCGTGCAAGGCAAGAGTCCTTAACTGATTGTTCTGGGCTGCCACTTGGCACCATTTGTCTTTTTGCCCGTTAAGCTTAGAATTCGTCCCACCCAGGGATGGATTCAGAATTCGTCCCGGGGTGGGACGGATTCTATTTTGAATTCGTCCCCGGGTGAGACGAATACCGGGCAAAGTGTCCAAGTGTGCCAAATTGCTTCTTGACCTTACAAAATTGCTATGAAAGTGGTTAAGACCACTGTTTAACCTCTGAGGGCTGCCCTGGGGGCTGTGTTTGTCAAAGCGATCAGTGTTTGCAGTCACATAATCGGATTGGTGCTGTTTTGGTGTCTACAGATGCCCCTTTTTGGGAAGCGCTGCGGGTGACGCAGTGCTGAGCAAAAATAGATAACCAAAGCACTAATGATTAGGGTTTCTTGGTAACCTAACCAACTTTTGATGCCCCAAGTATGGAAAGGGCATGCATTCTTGAATCCTTGCTTCTGACGAGCTAAGGAATTTGATTTCAAGTATTAACCTGTTTTGGTGAGGTGTGACTTGAACTTAGACATTGATCACCATGAACAAGTGAAGGGCGTTTTTATCCTCGGGGGGAACCTTGTGTTCATGATTCACGAAATGCCAAGTGTTTGATTGATTTGATTGTTGCTTGTTTATTGCCCCAAGCAGGAGCGTGATTGTCTTTGTCAATGATTCTTTGAATGCATGTCGTTTTCCTTAATTGGGTGTGTGATTGTTGGTTGGTGACTAAGTGTGACTACCCCCTCAAGCGACGAATCGATGAGGGAATGACCTTCGTGAGAGAAGCGACGAGTCGCTTGACCCAAGATGACTTGTGCAAGGTGTGCCTTTAGAGGGTTTACCGTTAAGCGTGTGCAATTTTTCCAACATTTGGACCTATTTTTGGTGGGTGTTAACCCTTTTGGTGATGTCATAATGAGGTGAAATCATCGAAAACCTAACTTCCCGTGGAGCGGTCCGGCTATGATAGCCTTCTTGGGGAAGTAGGAGAGCGATAATTTGGACCTCGACATCGATTTTATTTGCCTAGAGGTTAAGTGCAAGAGCACTTATGTCCGACAATGTTTTTGCTATGTTTTTGTTGAATTTTGTACTGTTTTGAGTGGGCTTTGTCCTTTTGTGACGCCATTTGGGGATGAAATTGTCTAAAATCCGTCCTCCCGTGGAGCGGTCCGGCTATGGTAGCCTTCTTAGGGAGTAGGATAGTGACAATTTGTGACTCCAATGTCGATTTTGTATGCCCATGTTGTCAGGTGCATTAGCAATCCTATCAGGCAATTTTATTGTCTGTTTTAGTGCATTTTTAGTCATTTTTGTTGATTTTTTTTTGTGTTGGCCTGAATTCGTCCCCGGGTGGGACGAATTCCAGCTGGAGAATTCGTCCCCGGGTGGGACGAGCGCTGATCGTAGCGCTCGTCCCAGCTCAAGGACGAATTCCAATGGAAAAGGCCTATTTAAGGGCCAAAACTTGATTTTGGGCTCATTTGTGTCATTTTTTTTCTTGCGATTTTGGAGCTCCGGGAGGAGGAGGTAATTCGCAGGGCGAAGCGCCGCTGGAATTCTCTCTCGCCATCATGAGTGCACAAACTGGTTCGAGCGGCGGAGCCGAGGCGAGACCTGTAAGTGACCCTAGGGTTTATTTTGCTTTAATTTAATGCATTGTTTTTGTGTTGACGCTTTTCAAAACTTTAAGATTTTTTTTTTGTGATGTTTTTGTTTAACAGTTAAGGTTAGAAACCCTAGAACTGAAAATTTGATCTGTTATATTTTTATTTTTTTTTTGTGCTTGCAGGTTGTTAGGAGCCGGTACCGTGTACCCGCTGCATTTACTGAGGCACGGTTGGCATTGACCGATGATGACTGGGAATGGCTTGATGCCCTTGGGCTCAAGCAGGTGGCTCGACCGGAGCCTCGTGGTTTCGGATCGTGCCTATCTGATGGCCCTGATCAAGCTTTGGGATCCATGGACCAATACTTTCCATCTCCCGACAGGGGAGATGACCGTGACTCTTGAGGACGTCTATCGGTTGCTTCGGATTCCGATAGATGGTCTGCCTATTAGGACATCTCCGTTTGATCAGTGGACTGCTATACTTACGAGATGTTTTGGGCATGGGGGGGAGCTGGGTGTAGCAGACCCAGTGGAGACAACCGAGGCGGATTGCCAGGCTGGCGGGATTTTGGTTAGCTGGTGGAAGGAGAGGGGGTGTTAGGAGTGAGGCACGCATTCTTGATGGGCCTCATTTCTAACATTCTTCTCCCTGATTCGTCAGGCGCGAGGTTCCCGTGGAACCCGCTGGATTTGGTGTGGCAGTTGGCAGAGTGCCCGATAGAGGCACCGTTGATTCTGAGATGGGGACAGACTTTGTTGGCACAGCTTTACGGGGAGCTGTACGGGGTCCGCTGTCGACAGCGGAAGGGTGTCAGTTGCAGTTTTTTGTTGCAGTGCTGGGGTTGGCAGCACATAGCTGTTGAGAGGCCTATCGGGTTACCGTGGATGACTCGGGCGGCGATGGAGGATGAGGAGATTGGTTATGCAGCTTTGTGGCGATGGTCTACGGAGTAGGGGCAGAGTCGGCGATGGGCAGGTGCCGTTGAGCACTACATTGATGCCTTTTCTCGGCTCACTCTAGGGGAGGTATTTTGGCATCCCTATCGGGACTGTCCAACCTGGCCCGAGGCTGGAGAGTGGCTCCGACGGGTAGAGAGGGAGCGATGGTTGACTGGGCGGCATGGGACGGAGCATGAGTTCTTTTCGTACCGCCGGGTTACACGATAGTTTGGGGTGCGCCAGGGGTTGCCTGGTGAGCCCGTAGGCTATCGACGTCGGGGAGATGAGAGGGATCTGGAGCCACCGGTCCTCGTGCCATTGGGCGAGGAGTCGGATGCGGTGATTGAGGTGCTGGATGTGGATGACGTCGGTACTACCACTGAGTATGACTCGTGGTGGGTATTGCGGTGCTGGAGAGGAGAGGGTCCACTGGGAGGCGCGGAGGTGGCAGTGGAGGATGCTGAGGCGGTAGGGGGTGATTGGGGGGGCCGTTGGATGATGCAGACATGGTGGATGTGGGAGATGAGGATGTGGACTTGGGTGTTCCGGAGCAGCTGGACATGCAGGATGTGGAGGAGCATTTGGAGCCTGAGTAGGCTACTGTCCCCGCGAGTCCTATGCGTCCGGCAGATACGGAGGAGGTGGGGTCGGATGTAGGCGATGAGGTTGCACGACTTACAGAGCTACTGCGGATGCGGGATCTGGAGAGGGATCTTCTGCGGGCTCAGTTGGCAGAGCGGGATAGAGTTTTGGCGCAGCATGATGATGCATTGTCTATCTATCATCGACGAGAGGCAGAGTGGTGTCTGTATCGGATAGACTTGGAGAGGGAGGTCATCCGCCTTGGCGGGTGGCTCCCTGAGCCTTCGATCAGCAGATCTTCTCGACGGACGAGGGATAGTTTGACTGAGCAGTCAGCATCATCTCGTCGCAGGCGGTTAGATGAGGGGGGTGGTAGTAGGCATGATGCGGGGGCTAGCAGTAGCCGCCCTGCAGGGTCCCGTAGGACCCACACCATGGGGGGTAGTTCCCGTCGCACCGATCCTACGTGATCATGGTGGTCGACGCCTTAGGTTGGGTTTTTGGATATGCTTGCGGGGTCTGAGGACCGGTTTTGTAGCCTGCGGGCATCTTTTTGACGATATATATATATACCTGTTTTATTTTTGGATTTGTACATGTGATGATGTGATTTTTGTTATGCATGTTTATTTATTTTGATGAATGCAGATGTTATGATGAATGCAAATGTTTTAGATGTCTATGTGATATGCAAATTGAAATGGATGAATGATATTTGTGGTGATTGCACTGTAGGCTGTTTAAGAAGCTCTTTATTTACCTGGTTTTTTTTTTTTTGTATTTTTTGATGGTATCATAAGGATGATAAGTAGCGCAGATGGTTTTGGGATGAATGTATGATTTTCTGAGATTCAGACAGTTTTATCTCACTATCCATGACTGTACTTTATCTTACAAGACTTTTGAACAAGGTATGAATCGGACCTATTTTTGACCGAGTTATTTGACATCCCCGTGTGTGCAATTGAGTTCATTTAGTGGTATTTGTTAGGATACCGCCAAGTGCTGTGGGATTTCAACCGAACCTGTAATGAGGATCACCTAATTAGCTCCATGAATTCCTTTGTTGTATGTACTAAGATTAATCTGCGTTGTAATCCAGGATGCCATAAGCTAGCTCATCCACATGCAAACATTGATCTGTACGCAAGTTAATGTGACAGATATATCGTCATGCGGGAGGTTTACTTCTGTTACCGATAGGCTATCAACCAAATTGGTACAAAAGCTTGCCTTATGACCTACAGAATGCTGAGAGTTCCAGGGATTCAAGGTCAACTCCCTTCTTTTCTTCAATTGTATTGGGATACTTGCTCTTTTGTAGTGATAAGATCACTGTTTATTTTGATTTGTTTTTTTTTTTTTTGAGCAAGGGATTGGGGATATGGAGTGATGAAAATCACTGTTGTTTGTGCCTTTTGATGTGTGCACTATAGTTTGTCAAATTTGGAGTTTTGACATTTTGCAAATTTTTGTGTTTTGCAACTGTTGAGAACTTTAGGGATTCTTAGGGAATTGGGTAGGGAGGATGCTTGTCCTTTTTCCAACTCTCAGCATTCTAGGGGTCATTCGCACAGGGGGATGAGCAAGATAACCGTTTCGCTTGTGGTGACCTAGATTATTTTGCAGGTTTCATCTTTCGTTCACACAATTTGGGAATTTTAGTGTTTTGATTTGTGTTGGGATGTTACGTAACAAGGTGTATTTCAAGTATGACTCTACCTTCGTAAAATCTGCTCGACTTGGTACACTACATGGCTAAAGAGGAAAATGATGACTGAATCACTGAAAATCTTGGTACATTCCCGCACCACTGACTGTAGTGTGGTAAAAGTTATGCTTGGTGTTTTTGTTGTTTTTGATGAATTCGAGTATGCCTAGAATTGAGATGCAAATCTTTGTTGTTTTTGATGATTTTTGTTGTTTTGTTTTTGTTGAATTTCTTGATTATTTTTTTTTTTGACCAAACGATTGCGATAATCGTTGGAGCTTTTTGGGTTGACCAAGAGATTGCGATAATCCTTGGAGCTTTTTGTATTGACCAAGAGATTGCGATAATCCTTGGAGATTTTTGGTGACCAAGAGATTGCGATAATCCTTGGAGCTTTTTGTATTGACCAAGAGATTGCGATAATCCTTGGAGCTTTTTGGATTGACCAAGAGATTGCGATAATCCTTGGAGCTTTTTGGGTTGACCAAGAGATTGCGATAATCCTTGGAGCTTTTTGGGTTGACCAAGAGATTGCGATAATCCTTGGAGCTTTTTGGGTTGACCAAGAGATTGCGATAATCCTTGGAGCTTTTTGTTTGTTTTTTTTTTTTGGTACATGGCTTTCTTAGATATGAAATGGTCGCAAATGACTGATATTCAAGGGTTCTGTTTCCTTGATACCATCAAGAGAAGCTAGCCTGTACGTTCTCGGTCCTATTTTGCTATCAATGACATAAGGACCTAGCCAATTTGCCACGAATTTGTCTCTCATATGGGACGGAAAATTAGAGTTTTGTTGGTTTTCCTTCAGAACCAGATCACCAACCCGAAAGTCTCTTAGGTGAACTTTCATGTTGTAAGCTCTCTTAAGCCGCTCTTGATAGATACGTAAGTGCTCGAGAGCATTAACGCGTCTTTCGTCAAGCAACGTAAGTTGGTCTAACCGGCCTCGCCGTGCAGTGTCATCATCGATGAATTCCTGCATTGATATGCGGAGGGAAGGAATTTCCAACTCGAGAGGCATTACTGCCTCTGAGCCATACACTAGTGAAAATGGAGTTGCCCCAATGGGCGTCCGAATGCTAGTGCGATAAGCCCAAAGGGCAAGTGGGATTTGTATGTGCCAATCCTTATGACTGTCTGCGATGGTCTTTTTAAGGATGGCGACTAGCATTTTGTTTGACGCCTCTGCTTGCCCATTTGCTTGCGGATAATAGGGTGTTGAAAAGTCGTGCTGAATTTTGTACTTTGTGGTTAAAGCACGCACGTCTTTGTTCTTGAATGATGGCCCATTATCCGAGATTATTTTGGATGGAATACCAAAATGACATATGATGTAATGCAAAATGAACTTCCGCAATGCGGGGTCCTGTCGTAGAGGTTAACGAAATTGCTTCCACCCATTTGGTAAAATATTCTCGTGGCCGTTATGATAAACGTGTGACGGCCTGACGATGCAGGGGAGATCTTTTCGATTAGATCGAGGCCCCACTACGAAAATGGCCAAGCAGACTGGACTGTCTGTAGGGCCTGGGAAGGTGCGTGCATTAAATTGGCATGATGTTGACATTTTACGCACCTCTTGACATACGCGCAGCAATCTCGCTCTAAAGATGGCCAATAATAGCCCATGCGAAGAATGCGCTTTGCAATGGCCATACCACTGAAGTGGCCGCCACATGTACCATCATGCGCTTGGGTGATCGCCCAAGTGGACTCTTGCTGGTCCAAGCAACGAAGAAGAATTCCGTCGTAGTCGCGACGATACAAAATGTCTCCTATCAAGACATATTTTGCCGCTTTCTGTTTGAATGTTCGTTTTGCGGCTTGCGTCAATCCAAAGGGTAGATTACCTAACTTTAGGTAGTCTCTTATGGGTAAATACCAGTCCTGTTGATCGGATACCTCGACAGTTTGAACAACCAATCCCTTTTGGAGTTCTTCCTTAACAAATGCTGATTGGGATAGAACTTGTAAGAATAGCGTTGTGTTGCTATTAATGGGAGTGGGGGAGAACAAAGACCCCCAGTTGGCATGTTTCAAATAGTCTCGGATTCGAAAGAACTTATCCGAAGATGGTTCGATCTGGATCATGTGGATTCCTGGCGTCAAGTCTGAGCTTGTGCGCTCCATCACGGGTTGCGATAAGGTTTTGACCTGAATGGTTGTTATATCACCGAAAAGGTCTTGCGGGATTAGTGACCCTAAGGAGGCCATTGTGTCCGCAAAATGATTCGATGATCGAGGGAGTGCCTCGATGTCATACCACTCAAGTTTTGCCAGGAATTTATCCACGAGGGCTTTATAGGCTTTTAGGACTGGGCATTTGCATTGATATACCCCTTTGACTTGATTGACGATTAACAACGAATCACCAAAGATGTTCAGTCTTTTGATATTCATGGCGATTGCTGTTTGAAGACCTAGGAGCAAGGCTTCATATTCTGCATTGTTGTTGGTGCATCGGAAGTTTAATTTAAATGACAGGGGCATTGGAGCGCCCTACGGTGTGAAGAATACAATTCCTGTGCCACCACCTTGCTCGCATTTAGAACCATCGAAAAATAAGGTTATGTCGGCCTGAGACTCAGGCTCTTCAGAATCTGGCGATTCTGAGACATGGAAGACCTCATCATCGGGTAGTTCTATGACTAGAGGCTGATCGTCTTCAAGAGGAGCCTCTACTAGTTGATCGGCTATGACTTGTCCTTTTATAGATTTTTGCCCAATAAACTCAATGTCAAATTCCGTCAACAACATGATCCATTTCGCCATGCGGCTACTATGATAAGTACGACTCATCATGTATCGCAATTGATTCTCCTTAGACACAACATACATCGTATTGCTCAGCATGTAATGGCGTAGCCTCTTGGTAGCAAACACCACTGCCAAGCAAAGTTTTTCAACGTATGCATAGTTAAGTTCGTAACTGACCAGGGTGCGGCTAAGATAGTAAGTAGCCTGTTCTTTGTGAAGTTCATTCTTCTGGGCTAGCATTGCACCCGGCGCCACCTCGTAGGCTGAGATGTATAAGTAGAATGGCACACCTGGTCTAGGCGGTGCCAACACCGGTGGCGAAGCCAAGTATTGTTTGATTTCGTCAAAGGTCGATCGGCACTCGTCATCCCAATGAAATGTGACCCCCTTGTGCAATAATTTGTTCATTGGTTAGCATTTGTCAGATAATTGCACTATGAAGCGTTTAATCGACGCGACCTTTCCTTGCAGACTTCGAGCTGCTTGATAGTGGTTGGGGGAGCCATTTCAAGGATTGCCTTGACTTTGTTTGGGTCCACTTCGATGCCTCTATTGGAGACTATAAAACCCAAGAGTTTTCCAGATGTGACGCCGAACACGCACTTCTTGGGATTCAGTCTGACCTTATGCTCTATGAGGCGATCGATAATCTTGCTTAAGTCACCGAGATGATCTGAGCGCAAGAGAGACTTGGCTAACAAATCATCCATGTAATCTTCCAAAGTTTTGTGCATGTAATCATGGAAGATGTAAGTCATAGCACGTTGGTATGTAGCGCCTACATTTTTGAGGCCAAAAGGCATGACCTTATAACAAAATGTCCCCCAAGGCGTTGTGAATGCCGTTTTGAGTTGGTCTTCAGGATTGATACGAATTTGATTGTATCCCGAGAAACCGTCCATTAGGGAGAGCATTTCGTGACCTGTTGTAGCGTCTACCTTTGACTCCGTATATTTTGGGTGAGAAAAGTCCCACCTTTTATAGACCCAAGGGGTCTCTTTTGGAGGGAAGCACAAATGCCATGTGTTGGCCATAGGCACCATGTGGCGACTCTTGTCTTCCCATGAGGGAGGGGAGTCCTCCATTGACTTGAGCTTTGATAAATGCTTTTTGTAACGATCTTCTAACGGCCCCTCTGTCCACCTACACACGCGTGCAAGGTAGGAGTCCTTAACTGACTGTTCTGGGCTGCCACTTGGCACCATTTGTCTTTCTGCCCATTAAGCTTAGAATTCGTCCCACATAGGGACGAATTCAGAATTCATCTTGGGGTGGGACGGATTCTATTTTGAATTCGTCCCTGGGTGAGACGAATACATGAAATGGAAAAGAAACACATTGGAAGAGAAACAAGCAAATAGAGAAAACACAGCCCTTTCATTAATATCCCTTGCTCTCTGTTACAATGGCGTCTCCTCCCTTTTCAGGGGCTAGGAGCGCAAATAGAGTTTGATTACAATCACTGAATGATTCCTCTTTCCGCGTGCCCACGATTGCAATGGGCGGGCCAAGATGATGTCGCCGCTGATGTCGATGAGTTCTTCACCTCCGCTGCTTCTCCTACGAACAAAGAAACAACCAAGATGTCAGTAGCATCTGCCGCAAATGAAAAGTGTTTGCTCTCTAAAACTAACAAAATATGCATGTAAATATTTGCCTGAAACAGTGATTACAGTGAGTCCAAATGGCTTCAAAACTTGACAAAAGGTAAGAAAAGTTACCAGAAGGCCACTACCACTGAGACAACTGGCCAATCTACCTTTAACTGGAATTCATCCCTGGGCAGGACGAATTCTGACTGCAATTTGTCCCTGGGTGGGACGAATTCTTCTGTGTTGGGGAAACTGACCTACTGCTGCTCTAATGTGGGATCCCGAGACCTGAAAAACACCTGTAAACAAGGGGGGTTATGTAATTGGGGCCATTTTGGGACGACCCAGATGGTCGGATTCTCCAAATTTGGCCTCCACCCTCGGTAATTTGACCTCGACACCTGCAAGTCAGCGAAACGACAAAGCAATACAAAACATACTAGAATCTAACCAAAAGTTACAAAATTGCAGCTAGGGGTTAATCAAACCTAATAACACAAAATGCAATATGAAAAGTAATCTAAAATTCTCAAAAACTAAAAATAGGACTTGGGAGGTGTGGGGGTGCCCAAGTGGGCCTCCCATCGTTAGCACTTGATTTTGAGCCAATCCACCAGGGATGGGCCTAAAACCTCTTAGGATTGGGGGGTCGACGAATTGGTTGGTTCATGTGTCCATGTGTTGGATTTGGGTCAGGTTCGAGCTTCCAAAGGCCACCCAATAACCTCCCTTGCAAAAGAGATTGGTGGATGTTGGAAGGTGAACCAAAAGGGATACAAGTGGGTCTTCAACTCAGCAGCACTTCGTTGCTTTGAAAACTCCTTCAACCTTTCCATTTTGGGTGAGAAAAGTCCCACCTTTTATAGACCCATGGGGTCTCTTTTGGGAGGGAAGCACAAATGCCATGTGTTGGCCATAGGCGCCATGTGGCAGTCTTGTCTTCCCATGAGGGAGGGGAGTCCTCCGTTGACTTGAGCTTTGATAAATGCCTTTTGTAACAGTCTTCTAACGGCCCCTCTGTCCACCTACACACGCGTGCAAGGCAGGAGTCCTTAACTGACTGTTCTGGGCTGCCACTTGGCACCCTTTGCCTTTTTGCCCGTTAAGCTTAGAATTCGTCCCACCCAGGGACGGATTCAGAATTCGTCCTCGGGTGGGACGGATTCTATTTTGAATTCATCCCTGGGTGAGACGAATACTAGGCAAAGTGTCCAAGTGGGCCAAATTGCTTCTTGACCTTACAAAATTGCTATGAAAGTGGTTAAGACCACTGTTTAACCTCTGAGTGCTGCCCTGGGGGCTGTGTTTGTCAAAGCGATCAGTTTTTACAGTCACATAATCGGATTGGTGATGTTTTGGTGTCTACACATTGTGCTTCACACTACAAGCATCTAAACACACAATGCTTCACATACTTAGACATAGGTGGTTTCCAAACCTTTCAAAGGGATTATCACGCTACAGGGGAGTATAACAAGAATTAAATCTAAATCATTCATCATACAAATGCATGTATAAATGGATAAAGGTTTAAAACCCTCCAACATTAACACTCTTGTGAAACAGAATCCGATGGTGTCTTGGCTACCTCTCCCTTTGCTTGTTGCATGCTACTGTGTTTCCCCCAATCACCTGGTCTGCATCCTCCTCTATCTTCTACCTACTTCCTTGGTTTTTTTCCTCTACACCTTACGTGCTCCTTTGATCTAGGTGGCCCATCCATCATCCCTCCTTGAATCTCGAGCTAACCTCGAGACTCCCCTTGCTTTAATGCTTTCATCCCTCATCCTATTTTCCCCTAGTGGCAACCAGTTATTTTACCCATAATTTCCATCTTTGGAAATTAATAGCCCCCTAGATTATTTACATAGATTGCACTATATAGGGGAAAGAGATATTTACATTATTAAAATAAAGAATGGTACCCTTTTAAATACAATATCCTTTACATGATATTTTTATCACCATTTAAAATATATTTCTTTTATTTAAAACAATTTTGTAATTGTTCTTTCTTTAAAATAAAATCTTTCTATCATCTTAAATGGATTTTTCATCTATTTCACTTAATTAAATTCTATTAATGAATTTACATTATCATTAAAATGAAGTTCTTTAATTATTTTAAATGAACTCTCATTTATTTATTGAAATGAAGTTTACTAATGAGTTTAAATGAATCATATCATTATTTAATCAAAACCTCATTAATTAATTTAAATGAATCTTCATTTAGCATTTAAATCTAATTTACTTTCCTTCATAAAAATGATGCTCTATTATCACTTCAACATAATAGTTTACTTTATGCATCCACATACATTTTGTAGTTGTTCTCCTATTGAAATTTCAACATTATGCTACCCAAGCCATGATGTAGTAGATATTAATAATATTTTTAAAACAAAAAAAAAGGAAATCTTTCAATCACCTATCTCAGCCAAATATTTTACGATAGCTACTAGGCTATCAAATAAGGCTCAAGTTTATTAGTCATCAATGATTATCCCTTTCGAAAAAGCATGCCTATATGAAAGTATCTATCCATGTTACATTCGAATACCTTAATCATAATTTTGCCTTATCTTAAGTACCCTTGTTTCTGGTGGATGCTTATGCCTTATCCACCTACGAGTGTACTTGATCCTGCACACTTGGCAATATGTTAGCGATAACATGCCCTTCTAAATCAACTAAACATCATATAGTTGGTTCAAATTTTCAAACTAAGTATCACCACATCATAGGTTAATACATTGTTTCTTTGTACCATATAGTATGCTAGGGAGGGTCATGATAGGTACCTAAAATCCAATTAATAATGTTGATGTGGTCAGGATCGGGTGTGAATATCGGGTGACTTTGATAGTGTAGAACCCTTTGGTCATGGTCTCTTGGACCAAGGTGGCCCCATAAGGGGTTTTTTGCTATAAAAAAATAATTTTGTCTTTATTTTGAAAGGATATTTCTATGTTCTCTACACCGTTAACCTTTAACAAATATTATTGATATTGAAAAATCAATTTGGTTGCTTTGTTCTTTCCTTCAAATATTTTATATAATTTCTCCCAAACATTTGTGGAGGTTTCTAATCCACCAAAGTATAGGTTGATTTTTTTTTAATAAAAATATAGAAAGGGTTTTGAAAGGGTCTCTAAACGTTTTTAGAAGCTAGATCAAGGGCCAAATAGAAATTGGTTGAGGATAAAAAAAACCACCTAGAAAAAACAAAAGTATACCTCCAAACCTTGGCTCAGCCACCACCTAGGGGGAGGCACACATAATAGAAAATAATGCCCACCCTAAATACAACAGGGCAAAGAAACACCTAAAACACCTCCTACGCAAGAGAAACTAAAGAAAGACCATGCCAAAAAACAAAACCTCACATAGAAAACACACACACCTACACCTTAACTGGATTTGTCCTTGTGACCAGGAGATCATAGTTTGATTAATCAAATGATAAATTGCATTAACCATATAGTTTAGTAACTATAGTTTAAATAGGATACAAAATAGCATATAAAACAATAATGTTGAAATCACGGTAACCAACGCATCGTAGGAGGTAGAGCATTTGGTTTAGGATTCTTAACCTATGATATTTAGGAATTACCACTAGATATTTAAGACAGTAAATATCTACATGGTAGAAAGTAGAAAATTAAATGTAATAATCTACCTATGTAGTATAATGCAATATACTACCTATTTTACCTATTGGAGTAAATGGGTAAATATCCCAAATAATGGAATATTACTCTAACATCGCCATTATTACATTATTTGGGTAATACATATACATCCTCCTATACAACAATATTTGGGTAAAGTATATAACTATCCCAATACAGTGAAAATGATGTTTAATCTACTGGTTCTTGCTCTATGACAATGCTCTAGCTGCTCCTAAGCAAAAAATGGGTCATTCCTCACTTTGTCTTCACATAAATGAATGTCCTTATTGTAATCTTGTCATCGAACTGAATTGCATGGGTAACCAGCCGCTACAATCGCTATGTGTAGTATAATAGATCACTTCATATGAGGTTCATACAAGTACAATATGATTTTGCAAAAGATAAGGTAGCTAAGGTGTTGGTCGCTACCAAAAATGCACCCTTATAAGTTCCCCTTTATTTTTGCAAAACATGTTGTAATTAATTTTTCAAAGAAGTGTGACTAAGGTGTCGGTCGCTATCGAAAAGGCACCCTTATAATTCTTCTTCTCTTTTTACAAAAAAATTTGAAGAAAATGAAATGTATATCCCCTCTAAATAGCAAAAAGATATGCAACTCGAGTTTTGTGAAGTATTTTTACAAAGATTGTCTCCTAGGCAATTTTACACCAGAAAATTCCCTCCTTTTGTTACAAGAACTTCAAAAAAATGATATTTTGATATTTTATGAAGCCTAAAAGAGGTACAAAAAACCCTTTATTACAAGTAATTCAAACAAAAACTTATGCTATTTATGAAGCCTAAAAAAGAGAGAAGAAATGGTTTTTTTCTCAAGGTGACAAATGTGTTTTCTTTCTACAATATTGTTTTAACAATAAGCACTCTGTGTGCTTTTTTTGAACCAGAATCAGAATCAAAACTAGACACTTCACTAGCAATATTGCCTTTGTTTTGCTTTTGTGTTGTGTCTTTGTCTTTCTTGTTTTGCTTATTTTTGAACCAACACCGATTGGTGTCATGGTTTTCCTTTTTATAATGCGAGCAAAACCTGTTTTGAGATTGCTTTCCCTTACCATTTGAGGATGATCCTCCCTTTTGAAATTTTCCTTTCTTCTTATCACCCTTATTGTTTGAATAAAGTGCATTGTTTGACACTTCATCATTTTGGAGTTGATTTGCTTCCTTAGTTTGAAGCAAATTGACTAACTCCACAAAGGTGACAACTCTTTGTGAAAGATTAAGGGATGTAATCAAAATTTTGTGGGTTTCAGGAAGAGCTCTCAAAATTACTGAAGTCAAAATGGTGTCTTCAAATTTGGCCCCTAAAGCATTAAGTTTAGACTTCATATTTGCCACTATGCAAAGGAATAGTTCTACTTATTCACCTGACTTCATATGGATTGTATGAAGTTGTGTTTGAATGTTTAGAATAGTTGATTTATTTTTGCCTTCAAAAATGGTACTAAGAGCATCCCATGCCTCTTTACAAGTTTTAGCTTCACTTATGTGAGGCTGGATCTCATCAGTAGTTGCTAGGAGTATTAACATGAGAAGACGATTGTTATTTTTGTCCCATGATTTTTGATCTACTCCTGCTCTGGCAGGTATTGATTCAATGCCATCAACTAAATCCCACATGTCCTCTACATTCAAGATGGTTTTCATCTTAGTTTTCCATGCTGAATAGTTAGGACCTTTTAGCAATTGTGTATCACTTAAGTATTTATTGATAATTTCCATGATGAAGGTCCTACAATTTGTACTAAGATGATCTTTCTTTCAGTATACCCTCAAAAGAGTATATGGAATAATTTAATTTTCTTTTAAAGATATTTAATGGCACCTACCTTAACACCCTTAACAAGGGATGAAAAGTTTGAGGAATTTTAAGCCAAACAAATAGAGCAAATTAAAGGGGTAGGTTTTTGAAATTTTTTGATTTTGCTCTCTAGGATATTTAATGGCACCTGCCTTTAACACCCTTCAAGAAGGATGGAAATTTTGATGAAATTAAGCCAAACAAATAGAGTAAATCAAGTGTTTGAATTTTTACCTTTGATGGGTAGTAAAATTTGACTTGTTTAACTTGTGCAAAGTGTAGCACGATTTAGTGAAGTTTGGATTTTTGAAATGCTCTTCAATGTTTATGATTGTTTAATTGTAAAAAAATTATGGTTACTGCAATAATAAAAAAGAGAGCAACCCAAATTTTTATCACTATAGGTGTCGGATGCAACCGAAAATGCACCTAGTATAGTCAATTTTTAAGAAAAGGTGTTGAGTATAATCAAGAATGCACCTATCTTGTTTTGAAATATCCCCCCTTTCTCTTTAAAATTTTGTAAAAAATAGAATCACAAGATATGACTTCTATCCCCCCTTAATTTTTACAAAATTTAAAAATGTGAGCACTCCTTTCAAGACAAGTCGACACATGACCCGTGTTTGAAAGGCTTCCAGACCAATCGACACATGACTTGGATTTTATTTTTAACACTCAAAAATAGGTCGTGCATTAGGATCAAAAGGTTCATGAATCCTCATGGGACCATACCTTATGTCCAACCCCTTCCATGGATCAATATAGATAATTGAGTGAGGAATGGTTCTACGATATTCACGAAGCATATGACGAAAATGATATCATTTTGTTTGCCTTCATAATTCATTTTTCATTCTTATGATTCTTTTTTGAAAAAGAAATTTCCTTAACCAAGACTTCTTCATGAAAAATTGAAGATTTAGGAGCAATAAAGGAAATTTTGATGAAACTTTGATAATTAGAGAAACAAATTGTCTTCTATACTTTTTCTCTTTATCCCCACATTTGGAGAAAACTAAAGAAAGACAATTGCTTAGTTGCATAAAAAAAATTGGCACTTCTATTTTCAATTTAAATGCTAAAAAAAAAGTTTTTAAATCTTTTTAAATAGAAAATAACATAATTTATGTAATAAAAAGATCAATTTAATAGTTTAAAAAAAAATGATACAATTTATTTTGAAAAAAAATGAAACAATTCTAAAAAAACAAACTAAAAAAAAATAATTTTAATTATGCATAAAAATTGAAAAATTAAACTTTAGTTTGCCAAAATTAAAAAAAAAAAATTCCATACAAAATTATTTCCCTTTGTAAATCGGCGAGCGGGGGAGTTGAACCTACAACCCGATCTAGCCTAAGGCATCCACCTTAGCAAACCAACCAAGCGTCAAGCTTGGTTCTCAGGCCTTGGCACTTGAGTGTTGAAGAAGCCTTCAAGCTTCTTTGAGGACTCTGGAAATTATCCCACATGCATCCAAAAATTGGATGCAAAGGTGTTTAAAGGCCTTGACGAGGTTATCACTCGTGATTGCCCTCGAGAAATCGAGTCTGAACCCTCCTGTCGGCATCCACGTGGCGCGGCAAGGGGGTCCAAGTCAAGTCTCATCAGTCCAGTGGCTATCCACCACATCAGGTTTGCATCATCCAGTGGTTTTCTGCCACGTCAGGTCTGCGTCATCTAGTGGGTCTAGTCAGAGGCCAAGTGGCGCATGGCCAGACTGCCACGTGTCACCTAGGTAGTAGGCAATGTCAACATACCTCAAGGTACATGCAGGTCGATAGTGATAGGTCAACACTTCCTCGAGGTATGTGTAGGCCTATCAGGGTCTGGTCAACACCATCTTGGGATACATGATATGGGAAACATGAGGGTACTCCTACCCTCTAGGCATTCCCGTTGGCAGTCTTGATATGTAGGCCCAATGGAGGAGGCAATAAAGCTCTCCCTATGCCATAGAGAGTGTGAGGGCCACCTACCCTTGGACTCTCCCATGGGCGATCTATGGGACCATAGAGCAGATTTTCGATAGGGAGTAAAATCCCTGGTGGTCAAGATCTGCAACGGGGGAAAATAACCCCATAGGTGGTGATCACCGTCAGGGGTCAAATGATATTGATGTCAGGATCCATGCCCTATGCTATGGGAACTAAGCCACTGTGGGTCTTCCTGCCCTCCCACATCACATCCTGCAGGGTTTCCAGCCGAGGTGGGGCCTAAGATAATAAAAAAATAGGGAGAATTAAAAACATTAGGAGCATAAAATGGAAATTAATTAGAGGTCACCCATGGTGCCAAAATTCCAATGCTCCTGGCTAAACTCCCTTGCTCCAGATATGATAGCAATGTGACCAAGAGATCATAATTTGATTAATCAAATTATAAATTGCATTAACCATATAGTTTAGGAACTATAGTTTAAATAGGATACAAAATAGCATATAAAACAATAATTCTGAAATCACGCTAACCAACGCGTCATAGGAGGTAGAGCCTTTGGTTTAGGATTCTTAACCTAGGATATTTAGGAATTACCATTAGATATTTAAGACAGTAAATATCTACATGGTAGAAAGTAGAAAAGTAAATGTAATAATCTACCTATATAGTATAATGCAATATACTACCTATTTTACCTATAAAAAGGTAGATATCCCAAAGAATGGAATATTACTCCAACAGTCCTCTAAATAAATTGGAATTGACCAAATTTATAAGGGATTTAGTTTTGTCTTGAGTTGAGACAACAAAAAGAGATGCATTTCCAACTCAGTTTTCAAAAACACTCTCGATTTATGTTAAAAAATTCATATCAAAGCGGAAGAAAGTTGAAAATAAAGCATAAGGAAACAAATTTATCCATGCTCCACTTATCTAACAGTGGGCCTGGCTTCCTCCAAACTTCTCAAGCCTTGAGGGAAATTTTCTTGCCATATGTGGAAAATAAATTGGTCCACACCCAAATTTACCTTGAAGTGAGCAGTCTTATTACCTTCCCGAAATGTGTGTTGATAAATGACATCATTGCAAAGAAGGGCATATATTTTACCTTCCAGAATCATATTCACCATAAAGATAATACCAATGGGATACCCTATTATTAATGGTGATGAGGGAGTCCCCTTCTACAATGACTTTTGGATGCCCAAGAAACTTACCAACTAGATGCCTTGGTAAAAGGCCCTGATTTTTACAAATTGACTAGTGTTAACACCTAAAAGTTCAGCATAGACAAGAAATATTTCATCCCCATGGTTCCTAAGGATCCCCCACATAGACTCTACTAGGATTAACTTTCAATTCACCTTAAAATTTTAACTTAATCCAATCAATATGTAGAATATTTCAAACAATTTTTGATCTTATATTAGCTGCAATACAAAAAGCTAACTCAAAAAATGTTGGAAGCCCAACAACCTTTCCAACTCTAGCTTTGAGTCTTTGGGTTTATATTTTGGGTAGCACAAATTCACATTTTCCACAACTACAAAAATACTCCTAAAGAAAACAAATTCAAATAGATTAAAGATATTTTTAATTGCTCATTGATTTCATTCCTTCCAAACTCCCCAATGAAGATGGGATAGGTTGAAAACCCAAAATATGGAGAGGTTTTGGGATGAGGAGGAAGTACAATGAGCCAAAAGATCAAAAAGGGTAATAGGAAGACCCACAAGATGACTAATAACCCAAATAAGGAATCAAAGATTACAAACTGGTATTCGTCCCACCCAGGGACGAATACAAACTGGTATTGGCACCTTTTTTGCACTTTGCTCCCTACTCATATCACCCTGAGATGATTAAAAAATGGTATTCATCCCACCCAAGGACGATTATCGGCATTCGCCCTAGGGTGAGGCGAATAGAAGGTTTGATTGGAAAAAAATTCAAACCTCGACAGGTCCACCAGTTAACTATAGCTTCAAGCCATGCAATTGCGAGGAATGACTTCAAATAAATAAGAGAGACTTCAGTCATGCATGTATTTAATTTTTGGAGGCTTCATGCAAGGAGACTCTAAATCAGGGAATAATATTTTTCCTAAAATAGGACATGCAACTCCAGTGGTGCCCTCGCATGCGCATTCAAACAAAGAGACCCTAGGTCTATAAATTGGTGAGTCTTCTCACCCAAAATAGAGGGAGAGAGGTAGCATTTTGAGCAATTAAGTGCTGCCATTTTACATCCACACACATACCTTTTGATTTGTGCCTTTCACATCCTTGATATCTTTTGGAAGGGAGGTCATAGGGTGGTTATTGGAAGCGCAAATCCAGAGCCTAAACCCAAACATTTGGCCACAATATCCCACCAAATTTGTCGACAACACCTCATAAGAGGTTTTGGACCCATCCCAAGTGTATTTGTGCCAAAATAGAGTCCCAAACGACGGGCGTCTTGCCCCCGAGTGCCCCCCAAACTATCACAACCCTAAACGCCCCACCCTAGAGCGAATAGAAATATGTGGCATATTTCTCTAATTTTTCTTTTGAATCTAATTATAGGTTGTTTACATATGTTTTCATTTAAATTTTAGGTTATTCTGACAAATTTTGATCATGCTTTTATCATTTCCCGCCTTCACTAACATGCAGATAGCGCCATCATATTCTAGATGATAGAGGCCAAATTGGGGAAATCTGACCTTCTGGGTATTCCCAAAATACCCCAATTAGCTAACCCCAACTTTGCAAGTGATTTGGAGATTCCCAAATTAGACATTTGGGACTGTGCATTTTAACACTTTGTTGCAGGTTTATTCATCCCGCCCCGGAGAAAATACAAATCTATGAGAAATTTCTTGTCTATTCCACTTGCAATGCCCTCCTGGTAACATCTTCATTTTTATGTTAATTTTTTAGGTCGTTCTGACATTATTTGGTTATCATTTTAATATTTTCATGCATACACTAACAGTAGGCCTTGGGAAATACATGTTCTATTCTATCTGCAGGTGCTACTAATCTTTTATGTTTCCTTGAATGTAGGTCTTTGACATTAGATAAGTAGTAAGGAGTCAACACTCATATACACAAGTGACGACGACATTTTGGTCCGCCTATCTTACATGTGGGCATGCGAAAGAAGGATTGCTATCCATGGATGTGACAAGAAACATATTTAATGCTCCTATCCCCTAAAATGGAAGGAGATGTATTGTAACATGACTTTAAAAGCATATCAATAAAGAGGTTTGTATTCCATATTGCTTTTATCTTGTGTCAATTCATTTATGTCCTTTCCTTTCATGCATTTTTCAATATATAGGCTTTTAGCGTTAAGTTTGGTTTTACACGCATCATACTTGGCATTTTCCTTTTTGTTTTTGTATCCTCGTTATTTCAGTGGTGATCACGGTGGGACCTCTATCCCTTGATTTTAATATTAACTTTCTGATCAAAAGTTGCTTGTTTTTTCTTACAGGTACCAAGTTTTCAAACGTTGGACTGTTGTTCATTTTAGTCTGTGAAGAGTATAGAGCTGGGATTCGTCTTACCCAGGGACGAATGGGCATTTGCCCCACCCTGTGACGAATACAATTATGTTATTCATTTCACCCAAGGATGAATAGCTCTCTATGCAATTTTAGAACATAAATTTAGAGGCATCCTATTTGGGTAGAGAAGAGGTAGGGGTCTTAAACACCTTCTGTCAATTTTTTGCTTTCTATTTTCTATTTTCTGGTTATTTTCTTGCATAGGAGAGTTTGAAATCTTGTTTCCTTCATTTATGCAACTTAAAAAGAACCCCAAACACCATGTGGTAATTTAAAAAAACAAGGAGTTGGTCATAAAAACCCAACCCTTGAACAAGACCAACGGTGGATTTCATCACCACCTTGGCTTGAGATATTGCATACATAACCCCGATCATGACTGTTGCTAGACGTAAATCCTGATGAAAGCTAAAAAAATGTAGCTGGGGTGATTCCCAGTGCATGAGGATAAGTCTTCTATAGGTGTCATAAATAGAGTGATTCCCCTTCTGTATCGCCTATGTTCCACGTACCATCTGCTCTCACGTACCAATATTTTCCCTCACGTAAGGGCGGGTATATAGAGAGGTTGGTATATCGGTATGGCAATGGTATATCTAAGGGGTGACCTTTTTTGGGAGTCATAAGAGCCATCATATTGCATTTAAACGTTATTTACAAAATATTTCAAAACAAAAATCAAAACACACTAAACCAGATTTAGGGCACACTTTTAATCTTTAAACGAGATAATCATTGCTTTGTGTGTGATACTATCTGTTTAGTGTAGCATAAAAATCATAAAAAGAGATAAAAATCTATGCATCTTGTAGGAAAAAATCACCATGGTGTACACCCATAGCCAAGCCCAATCACGGGCAGGAGCTGTAGAGAGTGCACAAAGGGGGACAAGTCACCTCCGATATAGTCCTGAGGACTTGGTCATCCCACCTTGGTGGCCTGACACACAAGATAGTCCACATCATGCCATTATAGAATAGGACTATAGAGGCACCTCTTTGAGGGGCACCCCCACTCAGCATAGATCCTTTCAAGAGGAGAACCTACACATGGCACTCAACATAGAAAGGAGGACTCCCTTAGATGCTTGTTATGAGTGGCCTAGTGATGAAGCACTAGAGCAATGTAGGGTCCATAAGGAGGGGCCACATGATTTCTTCATCCCTCCTTTACCCCTTATTACTGTTAGAAACACTAGACAAAATCCAGAGCACAAGGATCTCCAGGTAGGGCAAGCCAATTCTCCCTGCACCCTTCACACATACGAAAGGGAGTACGAGGAAGACCACCATGTTCCTCAAGAGCATGAAATAGTTCTAGAGCAATGCACCTTCACACCTACTATGTATTAGGATCACCCATTGAGGCCAGAGCCTCGGGTGAATGTTGTTAACCTCGATAGAGGAAAGTAACCCATAAGGGTCTCGGATCACCACGACCGAGATAGACATGTAGGATAGGCATCTAGGCTTCCTAAGCACAAGACAATAGAACAAATTGACTTGGAATTTTCCATGCATGCCACCTACCAAGCGCAAATCACATAGCTCAAGAAATATCAACAATAGTTAGATCATCTGTACTGCCTTAACAAAGAGTGCATTCAACATCAAATAACTGAATTACTTCATAACATTGTGCCTAAGAAGGTCCCAACCCCTCGTGCGCATAAGGTAGAAGTGTATGAGAGGCGCAACCCCTTGGTGTGAGACAGGTCCCCGTGACCTTACCAAATGCTGCCTCCGAGACATCCTAGACCTGAGTGGGAGGCAAATCCTAGGAACAATGATGGGCGCCCCTGCGAGGACCCACCCATGGTTATAGGTCTTGCCTAGGCACTCCTCAAGAAGCCTATGAGGAGTATGAGCAAGAAGAAGAGCAGGCCAAAACACCCTACCAAGGCAGAGGGGTTGCTATCCGACCACCCCTCTATAGGCCTCAAGCTCCCCCCAACCCACAATGGGAGCTAATTAAGGAGGAAGAGATTAAATCTTTCGATGCATATAAAGCATTGCTAAAGCGCTTAGAGTCTATGGAGACCAAGACTTTTGGGCCCTAAAATCCCACTTTACACCAACTCTGTAGTCACCTTGTGCATTTGTCCATGTCGGCACCTCCATACCCTGAACACTTTAAACTACCCTAGTTGGCACTCTTCAGAGGAGAGGAGGATGCCCAAGAGCACGTGACTAGGTTCTTTAGCCAATGCTTTGGCATTCAAGACAATGATGCTTTGTTGCTAAGAACATTTATAACCACATTGATAGGCCCTGCCTCGGATTGGTTCACTCAGTTGCCAAAACATAGCATCAGTAACTTGGATCAGCTAGTGGATGCATTCCTCGAACGCTTCACCTTGAACACCAAGAAAAATGCATCACTAAGTGACCTAGCTAGCCTTAGACAGTATGAGGAAGAAACCATGGTGGCATATGGGAACCAGTGGAGGACGTTGCTTTCAAAGCTGCCCTAGCTCCCTCTCATGTCCGAACTGACCCAAATGTTCTCAAAGAGCTGTTTGAGATCGATCTCTGTGCTATTGTAGCTGCAAAAATATGCCACTCTTGAGGAAGCTCTGGCACAAGACATAATCATTGAGGATATCAAGATAAAGGATGGCGATATTGCCAATCCAAATAATAAAGAATGGTCTAAGAACACTTAAACAGGGGCCATGCAACAAAAACCCGCTGTGGTCTATCAGGTTGCTATAAACATCCCTAAGCCTGCACAAGCAACACATCCCAAAAATGCTAACTATTAGGCGGTGCTTCTTAACAATTATGACAAAGAAAATCAAAGGCAAGAACAAAATCAGTAGCATCGCCCTAGGCGATAGTTCACACCTTACACAGAGTCCAAGGACTCCCTATTTGATCGCTTGTTAGCGAAAAACTTGATCAACCTACCAGAGATTCAAACCATAGACCCCAATGCGCCAAAGCCTAAGGGGTACAGGTAGGACTTGTACTGTAGCTTCCACATATGGAAGGGACATGACCTTAATGCATGTTCAAAGTTTAAAGGCTTGGTGCAAGACCTAATCGAAAACAAGATGTTGGTGGTGGACAACCCCGTAGCGCCAAAAAACCAACAGATGGGAGTCTTCAGAGACCCCCTGCCTGCCCATGATGCATAGGCAAAACCCCTTCAAGTCAATGAGGTGCAACAGAATTTCCCCATGCAGGGGTATGTAGGGATGATAAGCATAGTGACTAGGAACAAGAGGTACCTAGGAGCTACTCCCACAATAGCCATAAGAGAGGTTCCATCGATGTCACAACCTCAACAAAACCCTATGCAACTTCCCCCACATAGACCAGTGGCCACGATTCAAACCAGAATTACCCAAATTCTATGGACCATGTCAGCTAGGCTCTCCATATACGAGCTCATTCAACAATCAGCATCCCATCGGGAGGCTCTAATGGAGATATTAAAATCCATCGAGCTGCAACCCCACGAAGAAAACTATTTCAACAAATTCATGGGACATGTAAAACAATGTACAGAACCAGTAATCACCTTTAGAGAAGATGAATTAAAATCAGTGACTAGTGATGTGGAAGATCCACCCCTGCACATCATTACGTGGGTCAACAGGATTTCGTATAAGAGAGTGTTGGTGGACACTGGATCATCTAGTAATATAATTACAACAACAACATTGAAACATCTAAAGTTGCTGGTATCTCACATCGTGGCCTCCACCTATACTCTTCGAGCATTCAATGATGTAATATGCTTGACGGTGGGCACAATTGTCCTACCCATCCAAGTGGGACAAAAGACTATTCATACATTGTGCCACATCTTGGAAGGTGAGATGGCCTATAATATCTTGTTGGGCTGGCCTTGGATCAGGGACATGAAGTGTGTCCCTTCTATAGCTCATCAGTTCTTAAAGTACACATTTTAAGGACAGGTGCATGTAGTCTCGATAGAATTAGAGCCCTTCAAGTACTGCAGTATAGTGCAATTCATGCCGCAATCGACCCTTCCATCAACGCATTTGGATTTTCTGTTGAATCCATCTAAACAGGGTCCGATTCTATAGGCATCCCCATTGACAAGTCCATCAAATCCCTATCCGGGTCCATCTTCCTCATCTGGTCCTTCACCAACAATGCCACCTACGATGGCCACACCAAAGGACAAGGGAAAGAAACCCCTAGAAGAGGAACCACACCTAGTCTCAACCATATCTACCGAAGAGATGCCTAGCAGAATGGAATTTGAGATGCCTGGTTCACCCTACATGGAGTGGAATCTAGAAGAACTCCCATTCGCTCCCCCTCAACCGCCAATGATCATCGTTGAGATGGCCAACATGGGCCTGGGGGAGTATATAGTGCGAAACATTGTAGCAACACCCGCACTTGAGTCCATGCAAGACATGGGGAGACCTCACCTCCCCATAGGCACTATGGTTCCTCTAGGCTACCCACCCAATCATACAAACTTTGTTTATGGGCACCTGGATAATGGCATTGAACCTTACATGCAAGAAGACGAAGATGAAGAAGCCTTTGCTGAGGACGTCAACTATTTGTCCAACCTAGACTTCGCATTGAGATATCTTGGCCAATGTAATTGGCATGGATATGGGTTGGGTAGGTATGAGCAAGGAGTACGTGTTTTGTGCCAACCAAGATATCAAATGTCGTATGACAAGTCAGGAGTAGGGTTCAACCGCCCCTTGCCCTTGGAAATCTTGGTAGAGAATATGCAAGGCCTAGGGATGGGCAACAAGGATGGGTTGGCATTAGATCCATATACCAATCCTAACACAACATATACATTGGGGGATTATCACCCATTGCTAACAAATGACCTTGTTGACCTTAAAAACCATTCCCCTTCGGTTGAAAAGGGAGAAAATTCGAGGACTCACCTACATGAGGGATATAGACAAGACCAAGCAGGGTCTTCAGAAGATGAGTCGAAATACGAGGTAGCACCTTGGGATCCTTTTGAGTCTGATAGCAATCATTCATAAGTAACTCCCATGGATGATTATCAGGAGAGATTCCTGACAATGTTCCCTTTGAATGCTCCAATTGAGCATATGCCACCTCAAGAGCATCAGGTCCCCCCGTAGAGAGAGGAACAACCCCGATGGGACCACATTAATTTTTCAAGCAAGATGAGCCTCATATGTCACAAATAGTTGTTGGAGCCAACGAAGGCCTTTGGATCTTTGACAGTGATTATGAATATGAAACTGAGATGGCCTATCTCAATCATATGCGACAACAGCAATATCCCTTGGACATAGACGACATATTTGAACTACACATAGGGCCAAGGCATAGGTGGCACCTCAACCAAGCACAGTTATAGCAATTACTGCACCTACCACTCTAGGTATATAGAGAACATCTTTCGCCTGGAGACCCTATAGAGCCATCAGTGTCTCAGATGGACCCCGTCCTCTTACTCGCACATAGGGCCAATCGATTTGTGCCAGTGCCCACAGAGCCAGATCCGGAGCACAAAGATAATTTCATCAACATGATCTCCATTGATTTAATTACCCCCATCCATAATCCAGTTGAACCAACATGGTAATTGCATCTAGACCTAGATGCTATAGACTAGGATTGCGCTGACACATCACCATCCCCATTAGAGTACTGGCCTTGCAGTGGGATGTTTCATTTCACCCCCGAACAGACTCAGGATGTCTTCCATGCTGAAGAGGAACTTGACGTTCTGAATGATGATCTAAATTCAGCAAACGAGATCCACTTAATCCCCACTCCACACCAGTTGGAGGACGGGTCCCACATGTCAGTCGAGGAGATGACTGACGTAGACATCGGCTCGGATCCAATGAATCCATAGATAATCAAGCTAGGGGTAATTATATCCCCCAAAGAGTAAGCTAACTACATTGCCATTATCAAAGAGAAGGAGGTTTTTACATGGTCCTACAAATACATGTCGGGACTAGACCCACAACTAGTCATGCATAATATTATGCTTGATCTGACAATCAAGCCAGTAAAGCAAAAACTATGTAAGATGCATCCAACAGTAGCCTTAATGGTCAAAGACAAGCTACAAAAGCTATTGGATGCATAGTTTGTCATCTACATGGATTACCCACCATGGTTGTCTAACATGGTGCCCGTCAAAAATCCCGACGGGAGGATTCGCATATGCATCAATTTTTGAGATCTAAACAAAGCGAGTCCTAAGGATGATTTCCCCTTGCCTAGCATCAACACATTGGTAGACGCTACAGCGGGCCATGAAATGCTTTCCCTCATGGATGGTTTCTCAAGATACAATCAAATTCGTATCAATCCCGAAGACCAACTAAAAATGATGTTCACAATGCCTTGGGGGACATTTTGTTATAAGGTCATGCCCTTTGGCATTAAAAATGCTAGCACCACCTACCAACATGCCATGACGTACATATTCCATGATCACATGTACAAAAATTTCGAAGATTACATGGATGATTTGTTGGCCAAATCTCTTTTGTGCCCAGATCATCTCGATGACTTGCACAAGATCCTCGATCGCCTCATTGAACATAAAGTCAGACTAAACCCCAAGAAGTGTGTATTTGGCATCACATATGGAAATCTCTTGGGTTTCATAGTCTCCAAACGAGGAATCGAGGTGGATCCAAAAAAAATCAAGGAAATCCTTGAAATGCTTCCCCCAACTACCATCAAGCAGCTCAGAAGCCTGTAGGGAAAGGTCACATTAATCAAGTGCTTCATAGCGCAACTATCTGATAAGTGCCAACCCATGAATAAATTATTGCACAAGGGGGTAGCATTTCATTGGGATGATGAGTGCTAGTCAGCCTTTGATGACATTAAACAATACTTGGCTTCATCGCCAGTATTGGCACCACCTAGACCAAGAGTGTCATTCTACTTATACATCTTAGCTACTGAGGTGGCACTGGACACCATGTTGTCCCAGAAAAATGAGCTACACAAAGAACAGGCTACTTACTATATTAGCCACACCCTGGTCAGTTATGAACTTAACTATGCATACATTGAGAAGCTCTGCTTGGTAGTAGTGTTTGCTACCAAAAAGCTATGCCACTACATGCTCAACAACATGACGTATGTTGTGTCTAAGGAGAATCCATTATGATACATGATAAGTCATACTTATCATAGTAGTCACACGACGAAATGGATCATGTTGTTGACAGAGTTTGACATAGAATTCATTGGAAAGAAATCCATAAAATGTCAAGTCATCGCCGATCAACTAGCATAGGCTCCTCTTGAATATGATCAGCCTCTGACCGTAGAACTACCTGATGATGGGGTCTTCCATGTCTCAGAATCGCCAGATTCTAATGAGCCTGAGTCATGGGCCGACATAACCCTATTCTTCGATGGTTCTAAATGTGAGCAAGGAAGTGGCATGGGAATTGTATTCTTCACACCACAAGGGGCTCCAATACCTCTATCATTTAAATTAGACTTCCCATGCACCAACAACAATGCAGAATACGAAGCCTTGCTCATAGGTATTCAAACAACAATCACCATGAACATCAAACGTTTAAACATATTTGGTGATTCGTTGTTAATTGTCAATCAAGTAAAGGGGGTATTCCAATGTAAATGCCCAGTTCTACAGGCCTATAAAGCCCTTGTGGACAAATTCCTGGCACAACTTGAATGGTATGACATCGAGGCACTCCCTCAATCATCAAATAATTTTGTGGATACTATGGCCTCCTCGGGGTCACTAATACCGCAAGACCCTTCTGGTGAGATGACAACCATTTAGGTCAAAGACATTATCGCAATTCGTGATAGAACGTGCAAGATCTGACCTAACGCTAGGAATCCACTTGATCTAGATTGAACCATCTTAGGATAGGTTCTCTCGAATCCAAGATTTTTTGACTCAGGTCAACTAGGGGTCCTTGTTCTCCTCGACCCCTCTTACTAGCAACACAACACTATTTTTACAAGTTATTTCCCGTTCAGCTTTTTCTAGGGATGAAATTCAAGAGGGATTGGCCATTCATACCATCGAGGTTTCTGATTAGTAGGATTGGTACACACCCATAAGGGATTACCTCAAGTTAGGTAACCTCCCACTTGGATTGACACAAGCCGTGAAAAGATCATTTAAACAGAAAGCAAAAAAACATGTCTTGCTAGGAGACATTTTGTATCGTCGGAGCTATGAAGGAATCCTCCTTCGTTGCTTAGACCTGTAGGAGTCCGCTTGGGAAATAACCCAAGCCCACGATGGTACATGTGGTGGCCACTTTAGCAATATGGCCATCGAAAAGCGCATTCTTCGCATGGGCTATTAGTGGCCATCTTTAGAGCAAGATTGTTGTGCATATGTAAAGAAGTACGTGAAGTGTCAACACCATGTCAATTTGACACACGTACCTTCTTAGGCCTTGCAACTGATTCAATCAACTAGGCATTTTTCATAGTGGGGCTTTGATCTAATCAAAAATATCTCCCATGCATCATCGGGTCGTCACATGTTTATCATAACAACCACAGAGTACTTCACCAAGTGGGTGGAAGCAATTCTGCTAACATCTATTCTTGGACCCCGCATTGCGGAGTTTATTTTGTATAACATCATATGTCATTTTGGTATTCCATCCAAGATCATCTCGGATAATGGGACGTCATTCAAGAATAAATATGTGCATGATTTGACAACAAAGTACATAATTCAACATAGTTTTTCAACACCCTATTATCTACAAGAAAATGGGCAAGCAGAGACGTCAAACAAAATGCTAGTTGCCATCCTCAAAAATACCATCACAGATAGTCATAACGATTGGCACATTCAAATCCCGCTTGCCCTGTGGGATTATCACACTAGTATTCGGATGCCCACTGGGGAAACTCCATTTTCGTTGGTGTATGGCTTCGAGGCAGTCATGCCTCTCAAGTTGGAAATCCCTTCCCTACGCATTTCAATGCAAGAGTTCATCGATGATGACATTACGTGGTAGGCCTAGTTAGACCAACTGGCGTTGCTCGATGAACAATGTGTCAATGCTCTCGAACATTTGTGTATCTATCAAGAGCGACTTAAAAAAGCATACAACATGAAGGTTCACCTAAGGGACTTTCAGGTTGGTGACTTGGTATTAAAAGAGAACCAATAGAATTCCAATTTGCCATCTCATCTAAGGGACAAGTTCATGGCAAATTGGTTAGGTCCTTATGTGATTGATAGTAAAATAGGACCTAGAACATACCGGCTCACCTCTCTTGAAGGAATCAAGGAACTAGAACCCTTGAACATCAGTCATTTGAGGCCATTCCACATTTAGAAAGCCATAGTCCAACCAAAAGCTCCAAGGATTCTCGCAATCGCTTGGTCAAACCCAAAATCTCCAAGGATTCTCACAATCGCTTGGTCAACTTAAAATGCCCCAAAGGTGTCCATAAAACCTTTGGTCAACCCAAAAGCTCCAAGGATTCCCAAAATCGCTTGGTCAACCCAAAAATGCCCCAAAGGTGTCCATAAACCCTTTGGTCAAACCAAAAGCTCCAAGGATTTCCACAATCACTTGGTCAATTCCAAAATTCCCCAAAGGTGTCCATAAACCCTTTGGTCAAACCAAAAGCTCCAAGGATTCCCATGATTGCTTGGTCAACCCAAAATGCCCCAAAGGTATCCATAAACCCTTTGATCAAACCAAAAGCTCCAAGGATTCCCACAATCGCTTGGTCAAACCTAAAAATGCTCCAAAGGTAGCCATAAACCCTTTGGTAAAAACAAAAGCCAAGGGTACCGATAACCACTTGGTCAAAATAAATATTCAAAAACAAATAAAAACAATAAAATCATCAAAAATAACAAAAAAAATTGCATCTCCATTCCATACGTACTCATAAAAATCAAAATACAAAAATATACGTTGCATTAGGCATCACATCCATACATTGCATATTTGCTGATCATACATGTCACAAACACCATAGACTATAATTGCTCGGCAATTCCTCCATTTTATAAATACATACATCCATAATAACACCATCCCCATTTTTTGCATAGTCAGTTGCATCCTAATGTATGTAGGGTTTTCATCATTCAACTATCTTTAAATTTCTAGCCAAAAATGGTACAAAGTTAAACGAATTTTACAAGGGAAAGTTTTACTTGGGTCACGCCTCGTTATGTAACATCCCTACACAAGTTAAAACACATAAAATAATTCCCAAGTTGTGTGAATGCAAGAGACACCTACAAAGCAGTCTAGGATACCATAGGTGAAATATTAGCCTGTTCATCCCCTATGTGAATGGTTCAAGAGTGCTAAGAATTGATAAAAGGACAAGCTCTTCCCCATCCATTTCCCCTAATCAACAGTGGTTTTCACCACTCGCAAAAATCCCAATCATCATTGGTCCCCAAAGTTGTAAGGATTCGTACTACATGCCCTTGCTAAGGATGGGTAGTCATCCCCAAGGCCTAAAAGGATCAATGACCATTCAAAAGAAAACTCCCAACAAGCCATCATCACGGCCATCTCCAATCACCTTTGGTCTTCAACGTCGTAAGGATTTGTACTACACACCCTTGACAATGATGGGTAGTCATCCCTAAGGCCTAAAATATCAATGCCCTTACTTCATAATATCCCTAATCCCCTTTGGTTCCCAAAGTTGTAAGGATTCGTACTACACGTCCCTGAATAGGATGGGTAGTCATACCTAAGGCCAAAAGGATCAAGGTCATTCATAATCCAAAAACCTACAAGATCAACCTTACGTAGCTCAAAATGCAAAATCAAATCACAGTGGTTATCACCACTATTCAAAATCCTTGCTCAAAAGAAAAACAGAAGAGAAAAATAAATAGTGATTTTCATCATTATATATACAAGCAAGTATCCTAACACATTGAGCAAATAAAAAGCCTGAACTTGAATCCCTAGAATTCTCAGCATTTGAAAACCATCTAGGTGATCCTCATTACGGGTTTGGTGGACAACCTACCTGGAAATGGCGGTATTCTAAATGCATGACGATATGTCTATCACATTAGCTTTGCATGTGAGCAGACCAATGTTTGCATGTGGATGATCTAGCTTATGGTATCTTAAATTATCCCATGGATTAATCTTACTAAATACAACAATGGAGTTAGTGGAGCTAATTAGGTGATCCTCAGTATATGTTTGGTTGACAACCTATCTGGCACTGGCGGTATCCTGACAAATACCACATCAATGAACTCAATTGTACACACAGGGATGTGACATATCTTGGTTAAACTCAAGTCTGATTTATACCTTGTTCAAAAGTATTGCGAGATAAATGTACAATTTTTGCTAGTTAGTTAATATATCTGAATCTCAGAAAAAATTAACTACATTTTAAAAACAACTGGAACATTTCATTACGTACATCACCATCAGATAATATGAAAAATGCAAAAACAAAGTTTTCACATGCAAATTCATTTCACAAATTCATCCCATAAGTACAACATGCCAGTAAATCTTGTATAGTCTATGGTGCCATCGACAAGTTCTCAACAATTCATTGCATTCATTCCATATGCATACGTCATATAATTAGCAACATCGCATTCATAATACCACATGCATACATCATCATAAAAAAAAAAAACTATGCATAAATGAAAAAACAAACCATGCCAAGTGTATAAACACAAAGCGAGTCATCTGTATATATATAATAAAAAATTCCCATAGTATTCGTCCCACCCAGGGATGATTACTATGCAAAAATTTCAAAAACATCAAAAACTGCACAAAATGCATCAAAAACAAGCACAAAAATTGTCCAAAGAGCATGCTTTTGCACTTAACATTCTGGGCATGCAAAATAGACATCGGGGTCACAAATCCTCACTATCTTACTCCCTAAGAAGGCTACCATAGCCGGACCGCTCCACGGGAGGATGGATTTTTGAGAATTTCATCCCCAAATGACATCACAAAACGGGTCAAAACCCAACCAAAAATAGCAATAACATTGCTGAATGAAGGTGCCTTTGCACCTGACATTCTTGGCATCCAAAATAGATTTTGGGGTCACAAATTTTCACTCTCCTACTCCCTAAGAAGGCTACCATAGCCGGACCCCTCCTCGGGAGGATGAATTTTTGACAATTTATGTTCTGCAATGCATCACAAAATAGGTTGAAAACCCACCAAAAATAGGTCAGAATGTTCAAAAACTGCTTAAGCATTCAACGGTAAACAACTGAAGGCACCCTTACCTAAGTCATCTTGGGTCAAGTGACTCATCGGATTTATCATGTTGGTCATTCCCTCATCAATTTGTCACTTGAGGGGGTAGTCAAACTTAGTCACCAATCAATAAATACACACCCAATCAAGGAAATAACATGCATTCAAATGATCATTGACAAAGAAAATCACACCCTTGCTTAGGGCAGCAAACAAGCAATAATCACAAGCTGATCAAACACTTGGCATTTGTGAATCATGAACTCAAGGTTCCCACAGACAAAAGGTTGCGCCCTTTGCCTATTCATGACTGAAAAATGTCCAAGCTCAAGTAACACCTCACCAAAAAAGGTTAACACTTGAGTTAAGTTCCTTAGCTCGTCAGAAGCAAGGATTCAAGAATGCATGCCCTTTCCATACTTGGGGCATCAAAAGTTGGTTAGGTTACTGAGAAACCGTAATCATTAGTGCTTTGGTTATCTATTTTTTCTTGACGTTGCGCCTTGCACAGTGCATCCCAAAAAGGGGCATTTGTAGACACCAAATCAACACCAATCCGATTATGTGACAACAAGCACTAATCGAAGTGACAAGCATAGCCCCTAGGGCAACCCCTAGAGGTTAAACAATGGTCACTCCCAAAAGTAGTTTGGAAGGTCAAAAGATCAATTTTGCACCTTTTTGGCACTTTTCTCCCTACTCGTCTCACCCTGGAATGATTACAAACTGGTATTCGTCCCACCCAGGGATGATTATTAGCATTCGCCCCAGGGTGAGGCGAATAGAAGGTTTGATTGGTAAAAAAAGTCAAACCTCGACAGGTCTGCCAGTTAACTACAACTTTAGGACATGCAATTGCGAGGAACAACTTCAAATCAATAAGAGAGACTTCAGTCATGCATGTATTTAATTTTTGTAGGCTTCATGCAAGGAGACTCTAAATCAGGGAATAATCTTTTTCCTAAAATAGGACATGCAACTCCAGTGGCACCCTCGCATGCACATTTAAACAAAGATACCCTAGGTCTATAAATTGGTGAGTCTTCTCACCCAAAATAGAGGGAGAGAGGTAGCATTTTGAGCAACGAAGTGCTGCCATTTTACATCCACACACCTACCTTTTGATTTGTGCCTTTCACATCCTTAATCTCTTTTGGAAGGGAGGTCATAGGGTGGTTATTGGAAGCTCAAATCCGGAGCCCAAACCCAAACATTTGGGCATAATATCCCACAAAATTTCCTACAACACCCCATAAGAGGTTTTGGACCCATCCCAAGTGGATTGGTGGCAAAACAGAGTCCCAAATGGTGGGTGTCCTGCCCCCGGGCGCCCCCCAAACTGTCGTAGCCCTAAACGCCCCACCCTAGAGTGAATAGAAATTTGTGGTAGATTTATCTGATTTTTCTTTTGCATATGATTCTAGGTTGTTTACATATGTTGTCATTTAAATTTCAGGTTATTCTGACAAGTTTTGATCATGCTTTTATCATTTCCCGCCTTCACTAACATGCAGATAGCACCATCAAATTTTGGGTGATAGAGGCAAAATTGGGGAAATATGACCTTCTGGGTCTTCCCAAAATACCCCCAATTAGCTAACCCCAACTTTACAGGTGATTTGGAGCTTCCCATATTGGACATTTGGGACTGTGCCTTTTAACACTTTGTTGTAGGTTTATTCGTCCCGCCCCAAAGCGAATACAAATCCATGAGGAATTTCTTGACTGTTCCACTTGCAATGCCCTCATGGTAACATATTCATGTTTATGTTAATGTTTTAGGTCATTCTGACATTATTTGGTTATCATTTTAATATTTTCATGCATACACTAACAATAGGCCTTGGGAAATACATGTTCTATTCTATCTGCAGGTGTTACTGATCTTTTTTGTTTACTTGAACACAGGTCTTCAACATCAGAGGAGAAGTAAGGAGTCAACACTCATATACACAAGCGACGGTGACGTTTTGGTCCGCCCATCTTACATGTGGGCACGCAAAAGAAGGATTGCTATCCATGGATGTGACAAGAAACATATTTAACGCTCCTATCCCCTAAAATGGAAGGAGACGTATTGTAACATGACTTTAAAAGCATATCAATAAATAGGGTCATATTCCATATTGCTTTTATCTTGTGTCGATTCATTTATGTCCTTTTATTTCATGCATTTTTCAATATATAGGCTTTTAGCGTTAAGTTTGGTTTTACACGCATCGTACTTGGCATTTTCCTTTTTGTTTCCGTATCCTCGTGTTTTAACTTAGATTATCAATCAAGTTGAAGGTATTTAGATGAAAATAAATTAGAGGAACTCGTCTTCCAATATAAAGAATCGTCATCAAGCTCCAACTTAAGAACATAAATATTTAATAGGTCAGCAATTATTTTGAGGGAACTATTTCCCTCCAGATACAAAGTAGGGCGAGTAAGAGATCTCCACTTCTTGGAATGTGAGAGAACACCAATAAAATATGACACTTTGGAACCAAATAATCTTCTTCAAGAGCCTTTAGCAATTGCTAGCTTAGGGGTCAAAACTAGGGGATTGTCAAGCAACTAGGGGTCATGCGAAAAATCAACATTCCATAAATTTACCACCAATCATTTCCTCCCTTTAGAAAGAACCTCTTTAGACTTAATTAAATTCATCCAGAAGGTTGAGCCTGAGGTCAATGAAGGCGAAGTCAAAAACTTATTTTCCATTCCCAAATATTTAACCTTGACAATCTTGATCCTTTCCATATTTTCATTTTGGACTAGTATTCTCCCTTGTTTTGTAGTCAAGGTTTTGTTCATAAGGCTAGTTTTTATTAAGCCCAGATCCTAGTAAGCTTTTATGCTACAAATTTGGTCCTACGCCACTATGTGGAACCTTATTTTTTCCTCAACTCCATACCATAAAAAATATCCCTGGATTTTATCAATTCTTTGAAGAATTTTACCAAGCATTTTAAATAGGGACATGAAATATATTGGTATGCTCTAGATGGAGGTTTTCACCAACATTACTTTCCTATCTTGGCTAAGAATAACTCATTTCTAGCTATCCAGCATACATTGTATCCTTTCATCCATTGCTTCCCAGATATATGGTTTATAGTAACCTTTGAAGAAAGGTAGTCCAGGGTAAGTAGAGGGCAAAGATACCACTTCACAACCAAGGATATTGGAAATATTCCTCTGTCTAGCTACTAGAGTATTGAGAAAAAATATTTTTCTTTTTAGATAACTAACCTACTTACCTACCACCTTTTCAAAGGAGCAAATAGTAGACTTAAGTAATCAAGATTGATGAATAGAATACAAAAATGAGAGTTGAGTGTCATTTATGAATTTATGATGTAAGATGGGGTTAAACCTCAAATTAGGTTTAATGCCTATAATACTAGAGTTAGTAGCAATAGATCAACCCAAGGCTTCTACCATCAAAATAAAGAGGAAGGGAGATCGGGGATATCCTTGACGAATTCCCCTGTAGTTGTTAAAGTAACCAACTAGGAAACCACTTAACAAGGCTAAAAATTTGGTTGAGGAAAGACACATCTTGATAAGGTATATCCATTGCTCATTAAAACCGAACTTCCTCATAACCTTTAGTAGAAAATCCCATGAGAATATATCATAGGATTTACTAATGTATAACTTAAGGAATGTTTTTGCTCTACTACTTTTATCCACTAAGTAGATGAGCTCATGAATAGCAAGAACCCCATCAAGAATCTGGTGACTAGGCATAAAACCACTATCCGTAGGATCAATAATATGATGGAGGAGAAACTTGAACCTATTAGCCAATACCTTGGTGAAGATCTTGAGGATCGTGTTACAATGGCTAATGGGCCAAAAATTAGATAACTTATTGGCCCTTGCTGATTTGGGGATGAGAACCAAAAATGTGCAATTGAAATCCTTGGAAAGAACCATAGAATATTGGACACTTACAAGGTATGTATAGATTTCTTTAACAACAATAGGCCAAAATATTTGAAAAAAAACTAGGGGTAAGCCATCAGGTCTAGGTGCTTTCAAGCTAGCCATCAAGAAAATTGTGGTCCTAATCTCCTCATATAGAAAGGGATTGATTAAATTATTGTTGGCCTAAATAGAGGCCAAGTTTGGGATGTTTCTCAAAAGGCTCTCTTCAGATTCAATATCCCTTGTAGTTTGTTCACACAAGGAGGATTGGAAGAAGGAGATTGTTTCATTGTTGATTTCAAAAATATCCTTGGTTAATAACCCATCATTTTTTATAATTTCTCTAAATATTTTGTATCCTCTTCATCTTAGAGTTGACGACTAAAAAAAAATGGTATTTTTGTCTCCTTATTTAAGCCAAAGGGATATTGAATTTTATTTCTAGGATAATTCTTCCCTAAGGATATTATGGAAGTTTGCCAACGTTTTAATCTCCTCAGTTTTGACCTCATTGGATAAAAATATCCCCTTGATGAAGTCTTGAATAACCTATAATTGATTTTTTAGCTCCATTTTTTGCTCGAAGATGTCTCCAAAAAGTTTTTTGTTCCAACATTTAAGTTTATATTTTATAAACATGAGCTTGGATGTTACATTTTTAATGGGTGAACCTATAAAATTTGAGGACCACCACTCCTTTATGCAATTATCAAGATTTAGGTGATAGAACAACATGACTTCAAATCTAAATAATCTAGGGAAGAATGGATATAGAGGTTCATTTTCCAAAAGGAGTGGGTTGTGATCAGACCCCACTTTAGGAAATGTGCTTAGGGTCACATATCCAAAAAATGGACCACCTCTTTGGAAATAAATTTTGGATTATATTACATTATTTGGTACATGCTAATGTACCACCTTGGGTACATCACTAGAGTAGGAATTTATTTTAGAGTAAGGGTTGAGTAGTTACTTCATGCAACGCAATAAATGCACAAGTGCTAGAATGTGCAATGATGTAAATGTGCATGTAGTTCACATGTACATGATTCATAGGTTAGGTAGATGAAAATTTATGGGTGTATGAAATGTGAAGAGACTTATCTCCCTATATATGCCTTTGAGAGAGTTGAGTGTGGTTGAATGAAGTAGTATTAGTAGCTAGTTAGTATAGTGAGTACAATGTAGATCATTCATGTATTTTGGAATGTTCATGTCCTTTATTATATTACATTGTACTAATTTTATGAGCTCTAATTAATGGTATAGTTTTAATTTATTGTAGAATTTTATTATATAGTTTCTTGCATATTATAGTGTCATTATCATATACTTATCGTTACTTGCTCATTTTACATCTTGTAGTTGCATTTCCTTTAATATATATCATCAAAAGCTAATAGTGGTATCATAACACATGGTAGATCAATAGGAAATAGGAAAAAACACAAGAGAGATAGACAAGATATAAGAAATCTCATTTTTAGAAATTATTAAATTACATTTAGCTAGTCTTTCCACAAAGTTGCAAAAAAACTCATGAATACTTGGACTCAACATTGATTTCACTAGATTGAAAAATCAACTAGTGAAGATTCGTTATCTCAAGATTTAGAGATTTTCCATTACAATTTATCTAATACTTTATTGTAAAAAAATGATATTCAGAGAAATTTGGGAATCTTCCTACAAGAGCTATGAAGAATATCTTCTTTGGAATCAGTCTTGAACCTAAAGCAACAAATTGGAGATTGAAGATTTGGAGACCTAACGAAAAGGTCCCATTGTAGGATTTGTAGATTGAATACTCCATAGTTGAATATTGAGAAGAAAGGAAGATGATCAAGAATCCACGTTTAAGACTATATATCAATAAGGGGGTCCTAGAAAGAAGACCCCATTGAAAAAATAAGAGACTCAAGAAAAAGAGTCTCGGAGAAGATTGGAGATTGAAGATCTCTATTGAATATTGAAAAAAATACATTGAATAAGTTGAGGAGACCCATAGAAATTCCCATTGAAGAAATTCTAGATTTGGAATATTGGAGATTGATAAGGACTAGAAAAGGCCCCATTACATATTTTAGAGATCTAATAAGAATATATCATTGTAAAACTTCCATAGTTGAATATTGAAGAGATCAAGGAAGGTCTAATTGAAGTTTTGATATGACTAGAGGTTGTAGAAATTGAAGGCCTGAGATAAGAGGTCTCAAGGAAGAATTGAAAGGAAAAATAAGGAGAAGGCTAGGAAATCCTCAATGGATATTTTGGAGAAGTCCATTGAAGGATATTTGGAAAATGCCATTAAAGGATAATTTTAGAACTCATTCCTGATAAAGGTGGTTTAGGAACAATTGCGCCATCCAAAAACAAGCCCAAAAGGAGAAGGATTTGGCAAGGAGTTTGTCAAATTTTGGAGGAGAACAATGAAGACCTCGAGAAATTTATATTATTGAGAATAAAACCAAAAAATAAGCCAATATTGAAGTCAAATTTCAACAATGAGATTTAAGGAGAAATGAGTTAAAATAAACCACCAAATATGAGATATTTGAATATTTTCTTTGAAGTTTTTAAAGGTTAATTCAGAGAAAGGATTTTGTTGATTTTACAATAGAAACTTTAAGGTCTGTGAAGAACACAAGCTTATACTGAGAGGGGGGATGAACAGTGCAAGACCACTTTTTACATTTTCTTCCAATTCAATATTATGTTGTGTAAATATAATAGTATCAAAACAACATAAATCAAAACATTGCATAACCTTTTCACTCCCAAAACCACTTATACCATAAAATAAAATAAATGACAATATTGCATACCTTGTCAACTCATGAAAGAATTAATCCTCTTGGAAAAGAACAAGGCAAACTTCACTTTTGGAACCCCTTTGCAAAATCAGAAATATCTCTTTACACACACCTTATTTCTCTTTCTATATAAGTTAGTCAAATATCCCTCAAAATAAGCTTTTCTACGATATATAATATGCCCAATTTACGAAATAAATTGAAACCTTTATATATATATGCCAACCTCCATTAATTGCACATAGGTCGGCCCTCCATTAATTTAAACTTAAACTTTAAACTTTAATAACTTCATCACCAGAGGTCCTTTTTTTATGAAACAAAATTCCATCGTGGATTTTAAGAAAAGCCCTTTCCACATAAGCCCACCATGGTTTTAAATAAAACCTTTTGTTTTGTCTGCCTTGGTTTTCATAAAAACCTTATATATCCATGCTCTCCAAAATATCATAGATGATTATATATGAAGTGCTTTTGCCACCAAAACTCAATGTGACATCAATGATCCATGTGACATCAATGACAACATAAAATAACTCAAATTTGCAACAGTTTGTAGGAGACAAGTCTTAGTTGCAATTTCAAGGATTTCCCTACCAAATTTGGGAGATTCAAGGAAAAAATATCGTAGAAGACATTTAATACATTACAATCTAAAAATTTTATTTTTTAGGACAACAAAAGGGCAGCAATTTGGGCAGCATTAATAGCTTCTAAGTTTCAGATTTTCAGAGTGCATTTTGAATGAGAGTTGAAGCCACCAAACTACATTTTTGAGGAACAATTTAGAGGAGTTTCAAAGATGCAAATTGCAAAGTTAAAGAGTTGTTTTGGACAACAAATAAAGAGCTACAATTTCATCTAACATAAGGCAGAAGTTAGGTGATCCAAATCACCAATAAATATATCATCTACGAAGGTTAAAAAGGTATGCAACTTAGGTGAAAAAGGTTCATTATTTGAACACTTATATTAATGTAATGACCCAAAATTCTAGCTACAATAAAACAAAATAACGAAAATATTATTTTTAACTTGGATGAGGGATTCATAAACCCCTAATACATATTTAGTTTATCTATTGTTTTCAATTTACTATGTTTCCCAAATTTCTTATTGAGTTAAAACTGACCCAATACCCTACTTAAGTCTGTCTGTGTAGGCATATTATGTGTTACTATAAATAATATTATCTATATTATCATTCTTGATGAGCCAAACATATCACCTTTAGTACAGTCTAAGGTATACACCCATAATCATACCATATACAAGTCCATATATGCGGGTATGCTATGCGTACTATGAGTTAAGTTATCCATATCATCTCCACGATGAACTATCTTAACTAAGATGTAATCAATTAGTTTACTCAATTTGTATTCTCCCTAAGCGGTCTTAATCCCTTAGGTTCTTTCCATGTTCACCCTAAGATCTCAATATCTTAGGTCATTTTTCTAGGTTCACCCTAAGGTTTCATTTTCTTAGGTTACTTTCTTTGTTTAACAAGAAGACAAAAATATATCTATCTAATTAATCAATCAAGAACAATATCTATAGAGCATACAAGAGGTACTTAGTGTAGACACCAAAACAGAACCAATCTGATTATGTGACTGCAAACACTGATCACTTTGACAAACACAGCCCCCAGGGCAGCCCTCAGAGGTCAAACAGTGGTCCTAACCACTTTCATAGCAATTTTGTAAGGTCAAGAAGCAATTTGGCACATTTAGGCACTTTGTCTAGTATTTGTCTCACCCAGGGATGAATACTAACTGGGATTCGTCTCACCCAGGGACGAATTATGAAATCGTCTTTGGTCAGGATGAATTCTAGGTTTAACGGGCAAAAAGAAAAATGCCGCCAAGTGGCAGCCAAGGACAGTCAATTATTGCCTCCTGCCATGCATGTGCGTGTAGGTGGGTAGGTTGGCAGTTAGTGGACTGTCACAAGGGCAATCATGGAAGCCCAAGTCAGGGAGGAGTCTCCTCCCTCTTGGGAAGGCATGGCTGCCACATGGCATCCCTGCATGCCCCTCCAAAGAGACCCCATGGGTCTATAAAATGGTGGACTTTCCCACCCAAAAGAGATAGATTGGAGGCGATTTCAAGCAACAAAGTTCTGTCCAATTGAACACCCATTTGCATCCTTTTGATTCACCTTCTCACATCCATTAATCTCTTTTGCAAAGGAGGTTATTGGGTGGCTTTTGGAAGCGTGGATCTAACCCAAATCCAACATTTGACCACCTTACACCACCAATTTTCTGACACCCCAATCCTAAGAGGTTTTGGGCCCATCCCTAGTGGATTGGCACCGAAATCAAGTGCCAATGATGGGAGCCCCACTTGGGAACCCTCGCATTTTCTAAGTTTTATTCTAAAGCATTCTAGATTATTTGGTCATGTTGCATTTTATGTTATTCTGTTTAATTAACTCATAGCTTCAATTATAGAACATTTTGATCAGATTTTATCATGCCTTTGGTTGCTTTGTTGTCCCACTAACTTGCAGGTAGCAACATCGAATTCCTGAGGATAGAGGCCAAATTGGGAGAATCCGACCATCTGGGTCATCCCAAAATGGACCCTATTACGTAACCCCTCTGTTTGCAGGTGTTTTGGAGGTCCCGGGAGTCGACATTGGAGCAGTATCACTTCGGCTTTTCTAACATAGTCGAATTCGTCCCACCCAGGGACGAATAGCAGTCTAAATTTGTCCTACCCAGGGACGAATTCCAGTTGAAAGTAGATTGGTCGACTGTTTCAATGGAAGTGGCCCTCTGGTAATGTCTTCTATCCTCTGTCAGGTTTTTAGGTCATTTAGATTCACTTTACTCACTATTTTAGACAATTGTTTATATGCATCTTTTGGAAATTTCAAGGAACAAACTTTCCTTTTTGTCATAGGTGCTACTGACACCTTGTTTGTTTCTTTGATTGCAGAAGGAGCAACAAGAAGTGAGGATTCATCAGCATAAGCGACGGCAACACTCTGGCCCACCCATTTCAAACGTGGGCATGCGGAAGAGGGATCATTGATCATGATTGTAACCAAATCCATTTAACGCTCCTAACCCGTAAAAAGGGAGGAGGCGATCTTGTAACCGTGGTTAAAGAGTTTAATAAAAGGGCTGTGACTTCTCTAAATTCTTGTAACTGATTTCAATCGATTTGCCTCTTTCATTTAATGCACTTCATGTTTTAAGACTTAAGCGTTATTTTGATTTGAATGCATTGAAGTAGTTTTCCTTTCTAAAGCTTTTGAAATCTCATGATTTCAGTGGCTTTCACGAAAGATGCACCCAAAAGTGGCCTTAATGGTCAAAGATGAATTACAAAAGTTGTTGGATGCACAGTTAGTCATCTGCGTGGATTATCCGCCATGGCTGTCCAACATGGTTCTCGTCAAGAATCCCGATGGGAGGATTCGCATATGCATCGATTTTTGAGATCTAAACAAAGTGAGTCCTAAGGATGATTTCCCCTTGCCGAGCATCGATGTGTTGGTAGACGCTACAACAGGTCACGAAATGCTCTCACTAATGGATGGTTTCTCAGGATACAATCAAATTCGTATCAATCCTGAAGATCAACTAAAAACGGCGTTCACAACGCCTTGGGGGACATTTTGTTATAAGGTCATGTCTTTTGGCCTTAAAAACGTTGGTGCCACCTACCAACGTGCCATGACGTACATCTTCCACGACTACATGCACAAAATTTTGGAAGATTACATGGACGATTTGTTAGCCAAGTATCTTTTGCGCTCAAATCATATCGATGACTTAAGCAAAATCCTCGATCGCCTCATGGAGCATAAAGTTAGACTAAACCCCAAGAAGTGCGTATCTGGCGTCACATCTGGAAAACTCTTGGGTTTCATAGTCTCAAAGTGAGGAATCAAGGTGGACCCAAAGAAAGTCAAGGCAATCCTTGAAATGGTTCCCCCAACTACAATCAAGCAGCTCGAAGTCTGCAAGGAAAGGTCGCGTCGATTAAATGCTTTATAGCGCAATTATCTGACAAGTGCCGACCCATGAACAAATTATTGCACAAGGGGGTTACATTTCATTGGGATGACGAGTGCCAGTCAGCCTTTGACGAGATAAAACAATACTTGGTTTCGCCACCAGTATTGGCATCACCTAGACCAGGAGTGCCGTTCTACTTATACATCTCAGCTACTGAGGTGGCACTAGGCGCCATGTTAGCCCAGAAAAATGAACTTCACAAGGAACAGGCTACTTACTATCTTAGCCGCACCCGGTCAGTTATGAACTTAACTATGCATACGTTGAGAAACTCTGCTTGGCAGTGGTGTTTGCTACCAAAAAGCTACGCCACTACATGCTGAGCAACACTATGTATGTTGTTTCTAAGGAGAATCCATTGTGATACATGATGAGTCGTACTTATCATAGTAGTCACACGATGAAATGAATCATGTTGTTGACGGAATTTGAAATAGAGTTTATTGGATAGAAATATATCAAAGGACAAGTCATAGCCGATCAACTAGCAGAGGCTCCTCTTGAAGACAATCAGCCTCTAGTCATAGAACTACCCGATGATGGGGTCTTTCATGTCTCAGAATCACCAGATTCTGATGAGCCTAAGTCACGAGCCGACATAACCCTATTCTTCGATGGTTCTAAATGTGAGCAAGGTGGTGGCACGAGAATTGTATTCTTCACACCGTAGGGTGCTCCAATGCCCCTATCATTTAAATTAAACTTCCCATGCACCAATAACAATGTAGAATATGAAGCCTTGCTCCTAGGTCTTCAGACAACAATCGCCATGAACATCAAATGACTGAATATCTTTGGTGATTCGTTGTTAATAGTCAATCAAGTCAAAGGGTTATATCAATGCAAATGCCCAGTATTGTAGGCTTATAAAGCCCTCATGGACAAATTCCTAGCAAAACTTGAGTGGTATGACATCGAGGCACTCCATCGATCATCGAATCATTTTGCGGACACAATGGCCTCTTTGGGGTCACTAATCCCGCAAGACCTCTCTGGTGATATGACAACCATTCAAGTCAGAACCTTATCGCAATCCGTGATGGGGCGTGCAAGCTCTAAATTGACGCTAGGAATCCACATGATCCAGATTGAACCATCCTCGGATAAGTTCTCTCGAATCCGAGATCGTCTGGAGTGTGCCAACTGGGGGTCCTTGTTCTCCCCTACTCCCATTAATAGCAACACAACACTATTATTACAGGTTCTATCCCATTCAACGTTTGCTAGGGATGAACTTCAAGAGGGATTGGCTGTTCATACTATCGAGGTTTTTGATCAACAAGACTGGTATTTACCCATCAGAGAATACCTCAAGTTAGGTAATCTCTCGCTTGGATTGACTCATGCCGCAAAACAAGCACTCAAGCAGAAAGCGACTAAGTATGTCTTGATAGGAGACATTTTGTATCGTCATAGCTATGAAGGAATCCTCCTTCATTGCTTGGACCAGCAAGAGTCCACTTGGGCAGTCGCCCAAGTGCACGATGGTACATGTGGTGGCCACTTTAGTGGTATGGCCATTGCAAAGTGCATTCTTTGCATGGGCTATTATTGGCCATCTTTAGAGAGAGATTGTTGCACCTATGTCAAGAAGTGCGTGAAGTGTCAACATCATGCCAATTTGATGCATGTACCTTCCCAGGCCTTGCAGATAGTCCAATATGCTTGGCCGTTCTCGTAGTGGGGCTTTGATCTAATTGGAAAGATCTCCCCTACATCGTCAGGCCGTCACACGTTTGTCATAACGGCCACAGAGTATTTTACCAATTATGTGGAAGCGATTCCGCTTACCTCTATGACAGGACCCCGCATTGTGGAGTTCATTTTGCATAACATCATATGTCATTTTGGTATTCCATCCAAAATAGTCTCAGATAATGGGACGCATTTCAAGAATAAAGACGTGCGTGCTTTGACCACAAAGTACAAGATTCAGCACAACTTTTTGACACCCTATTATCCGCAGGCGAATGGACAAGCAGAGGCGTCGAACAAAACGCTAGTTGCCATCCTTAAAAAGACCATCACAGACAGTCATAAGGATTGGCACATTCAAATCCCACTTGCCCTATGGGCCTATTGCACTAGCATTCGGACACCCACAGGGGCCACTCTATTTTAGCTCGTGTATGGATCCGAGGCAGTCATGCCTCTAGAGTTGGAGATTCCTTCCCTGCGCATATCAATGCAGGAGTTCATCGATGATGACTCTATGCGACAGGCCCGATTAGACCAGCTTACGTTGCTTGACGAACGACGCGTTAATGCTCTTGAGCATTTACGTATTTATCAAGAGCGACTTAAGAAATATTACAACATGAAAGTGCACTTGAGCGACTTTTGAGTTGGTGATTTGGTTTTGAAGGAAAACTAGCAGAACTCTAGTTTGCCATCCCACCTAAGGGACAAGTTTGTGGCAAATTGGTTAGGTCCATATGTCATTGATAGCAAAATAGGACTCGGGACATACCGACTAGCTTCTCTTGATGGTATCAAGGAAACAGAACCCTTGAATATCAGTCATTTGCAACCATTTCATATCTAAGAGAGCCATATCCCAAAAATGCTCCAAGGATTATCGCAATCGCTTGGTCAATCCCAAAATGCTCCAAGGATTATCGCAATCGCTTGGTCAATCCCAAAAGCTCCAAGGATTCTTGCAATTGCTTGGTCACCCCAAAATCTCCAAGGATCCTTAAAATCGCTTGGTCAATCCCAAAATGCCCCAAGGATTTCCACAATCGCTTGGTCAAAAAATCAAGAAAATTCAAAAACAACAAAAATTATCAAAAACAACAAAAATTTGCATCTCATTTCTAGGCATACTCAAATTCATCAACAGAGAACTCTTCTCGCACTTCATCTTCGTATTCACAAAAATCAATCCATCAAAAATACAAAAATATGTAGCTGCATTAAGCATCGCACCCATACATGGCATATTTGTGGTCGTATAGGTCAAAGGCACCATAAGCTATAATTGCTCTGCTAGTCCATCTTGTTCCACACTGTTCCATTTTACAAAAACAACAAAAACACCATGCATTTCTTTTTCCACACTAGAGTCAGTGGTATTTTAATGTATCAAGAGTTTTCGTGATTCAGTCATCATTTTGCTCTTTAGCCATGTAATGTATCAAGTCAGACAGATTTTATAAAGGTAGAGTTACACTTGAAATACACCTTGTTACGTAACATCCCAGCACAAACTGAAACACATAAAACAATTCCTAAGTTGTGTGAACGAAAGATGAAACCTGCACAGTAATCCAGGTCACCACAAGCGAAACGGTTATCTTGCTCATCCCCCTGTGTGAATGACCCTAAGAATGCTGAGAGTTGGCAAAAGGACAAGCATCCTCCCTACCCAATTCCCTAAGAATCCCTAGTTCTCAATAGTTGCAAAACATCAAAAATTTGCAAAAAGTCAAAACATCAAAATTTGACATCCTACAGTGCACACATCAAAAGGCACAAACAATAGTGATTATCGTCACTCCATATCCCCAATCCCTTGCTCAAAAGAAAAACAAATCAAAATAAACAATGATCTTATCACTACAAACGAGCAAGTATCCCAATACAATTGAAGAAAAGAAGGGAGTTGAACTTGAACCCCTGGAACTCTCAGCATTCTAACAGGTCATGAGGCAAGCCTCAGTACCGGTTTGGTTGATAGCCTATCGGTCACTGACGGTAAAATTCTTGCATGATGATATATCTATCACATTAACTTGTGTACAGATCAATATTTGCATGTGGATGAGCTAGCTTATGGTATCCTGGATAACACCGCAGATTAATCTAACTACATACAACAAAGGAGTTAGTGGAGCTAATTAGGTGATCCTCAGTACGAGTTCAGTTGAAAGCCCATCTGGAACTGGCGATATCTTGACAAATACCACATAAATGAACTCAATTGCACACACAGGGATGTGAAATAACTTGGTCAAAAACAAGTCCGATTCATACCTTGTTCAAAAGTTTTGTAAGATAAAGTACAGCCATGGCTAGTGAGCTAAAACCATCTGAGTCTCAGAAAACCTTAGCTACATTTCTAAAACCAATTGCGCTACTTTTACTCCTTACAATACCATCAAAAAATACAAAAAGAAGAAAAAACCACAGCTACACATATAAAATCATCCATCATAGCAATCGCCTAAAAATGAAATAAAAAGCGTTTTAAACAGTCTATGGCACCATAGCCAAACATCACAAATTTCATTCATCCATTTCATTTTGCATATCACATAAAAATCAAAAACATTTGCATTCATCATAACATATGCATTCATCAAAATAAATAAACATGCATACATCCATAGTCATTAACCATCATGCATAAAGATCAAATCATCATATGTACACAACCAAAATAAAATCGGTATATATATATATATATCATCAAAAAAAAAATTGCTCGCAGGCTACAAAACTGGTCCTCAGACCTCGCAATAATATAACAAAACCCAACCTAAGGCGTCGACCACCATGATCACGCAGGATCGATGCGACGGGAACTACCCCATGGTGTGGGTCCTATGGGACCCTGTAGGGCGGCTACTACTAGCCCCCGCATCATGCCTGCTACCGCCTCCCTCATCTAATCGCCTGCAACGAGATGATGCTGACTACTCAGTCACACTATCCCTCGTCCGACATGAAGATCCACTTCTCGAGGGCTCAGGTAGCCGCCCACCAAGGTGGATGACCTCCCTCTCCAAGTCTAGCTGGTGCCAGAACCACTCTGCCTCCCGTCGATGATAGTAAGATACTGCATCATCGCACTGTGCCAAAACCCTATCCCGCTCTGCTAGTTGAGCCCGTAGGAGATCCATCTCTCGTAGCGCGTCCCCCAGCTCTAGATCCGGCACCTACAACAGCTCTGTCAGTCATGCATTCTCAGTGCGTATCCTAGACTCCATATCCTCTGTATCCACATAAAGTATAGGACTCTTTGAAATAGCAGCCTACTCTGGATCCCACTGCTCCTCCATGTCCTGCATGTCCGGCTGATCCGGAGCTCCCAAATCTACATCCTCATCCCCCACCTCAACCATGTCTGCGTCATCCAATGGGACTCCCCAATCATCCCCTACTGCCTCAGCACCCTCCACTGCTGCCTCCGTGCCTTCCAGTGGTCCCTCTCCTCTCCATCGCCGTAGTACCCACCACGAGTCATACTCAGTGGTAGTCCCAACGTCATCCACATCCGGGACGTCAATCACCGCATCTGACTCCTCGCCCAATGGCACGGTGATCGGTCGATCTAGAGTCTTCTCATATCCTCGACGTCGATAGACCACGGGCTCACTAGGAAACCCTTGGCGCACACCAAACTGTCATGTAACCCGGATATATGAGAATAACTCATGCTCAGTCTCGTGTTTCCCAATCAACCACCACTCCCTACGTACCTGTCGGAGCCACTCTCCAGCCTTCGGCCAGGCTAGACAGTCCCGATAAGGGCACAAAACCACCTCCCTTGGAGTGAGCCAAGAGAAGGCATCAGTATAGTGCTCTACGACACCTACCCATCACCGACTCTGCCCCTGCTCTGTGGACCACTTCCACAGAACTGCATAACCTATCTCCTCATCCTCCATCACCGCCTGAGTCATCCATGGTAACCCGTTTGGCCTCTCAACTGCTATGTGCTACCAATCCCAGCACTGCAAAAAGATAACTGTAGCTGACCCCCTTTCACTGTCGACAATGGATCCCATACATCTCCCCGTAGAGCTATGCCAACAGTTCTATCCCCATCTCAAGATCAGCAGTGCCTCTATCGGGCACTCTACCAACTGCCACACCAAATCCAGCAGGGTCCACGAGAACCTTGTGCCTGACGAGTCAGGTAGTAACATGTTATAAATTAAGCCCATCAAGAATGCGTGCCTCACTCCTAACACCCCCATCTCCTTCCACCATCCAACCAAAATACTGCCAGCCTGGCAGTCCACCTCGGCTATTTCCACTGAGTTTGCTACACCCAACTGCTCCCCATGCCCGAAGCATCTCGTCAGTACAATAGTATGTTGATCGCGCGATGATGTCCTAATAGGTAGTCCATCTATCGAAATCCAAAGCAACCGATAGACATCCTCCAGAGTCACAGTCATCTCCCCTATCAGGAGATGGAAGGTGTTGGTCCACGGATCCCAAAGTTTGATCAGGGCTGTCGGATAAGCCCGATCCGGGACCACAGAGCTCCGGTCGAGCCACTCGCTTGAGCCCAAGGGCATCAAGCCATTCCAAATCATCATCAGTCAGTGCCCCCTGTGCCTCAGTAAAAGCAGCAGGTATACGGTACCGGCTCCTAACAACCTGCAAAAGAAAATAATTCAACAAAAAAAAAAAATTAATTAAAATCATAGAAAAAAAACTATACAAAAAAACAGCACAATTACAGCTTTAAAAACAAAAATAAACTCTAGGGAGCACTTACGGATTTTGCTTCGGCTCCGCCGCTTGAACCAGTTTGTGCACTCATGATGGCAGGGAAAATTTCAGCAGCGCTTCGCTTCGCAGAATTTACCTCCTCCTCCCAGAGCTCCAAAATTGAAAGAAAAATTTGACACAAATGAGCCCAAATTCAAGTTTTGGCCCTTAAATAGGCCTTTGAGCTGGAATTCATCCTTGACTAGGACGAGTGCTCTGGTTAGAACTTGTCCCACCCAGGGATGAATTTTGCAGCTGGAATTCGTCCCACCCTGGGACGAATTCAAGCCAAAAACTTCAAAAACATCAAAAAATGAACAAAAATGCACTAAAAATAGACAATAAATTTGCCCGATAAGAGTGCTATTGCACTTAACATCCCGGGCATACAAAATAGACATTGGGGTTACAAATTGTCATTATCCTACTCCCTAATAAGGCTATCTTAGCCGGACCGCTCCATGGGAAGACAAATTTTTGCCAATTTCAGCTCCAAAAAGCGTCGCAAAAAGGGTTAACACCCACCAAAAACAGGTCCAAATGTTGGAAAAATTGCACATGCTTAATGATAAACCATCTAAAGGCACCCTTGCACAAGTCATCTTGGGTCAAGAGACTCGTCGCTTTTCTCACGAAGGTCATTCCCTCATCGATTCGTCGCTTGAGGGGGTAGTCACACTTAGTCACTAATCAACAAGCACACACCCACTTAAGGAAAACGACATGCATTCAAAGAATCATTGACAAAGACAATTACGCTCCTTCTTGGGGCAATAAACAAGCAACAATCAAATTGATCAAACACTTGGAATTTGTGAATCATGAACACAAGGTTCCCCTGTGGACAAAAGGTTGCGCCCTTTGCCTAATCATGACTGATCAATGTCCAAGCTCAAGTCACACCTCACCAAAATAGGTTAATACTTGAAATCAAATTCCTTAGCTCGTCAGAAGGAAGGATTCAAGAATGCATGCCCTTTCCACGCTTGGGGAATCAAAATTTGATTAGGTTACCAAGAAACCATAATCGTTAGTGCTTTGGCTATCTATTTTTGCTCAGCGCTGCGCCATGCACAACGCATCCCAAAAAGGGGCATCTGTAGACACCAAAACAACACCAATCCGATTATGTGACTGCAAACACTGATCACTTTGACAAACACAACCCCTAGGATAGCCCTCAGAGGTCAAACAGTGGTCCTAACCACTTTCATAGCAATTTTGTAAGGTCAAGAAGCAATTTGGCACATTTAGGCACTTTGTCCAGTATTCGTCTCACCCAGGGACAAATACTAACTGGGATTCGTCTCACCCAGGGACGAATTCTGAAATCGTCTCTGGTCAGGACGAATTCTAGGTTTAACGGGCAAAAAGAAAAATGCCGCCAAGTGGCAGCCAAGGACAATCAATTATTGCCTCCTGCAATGCATGCGCGTGTAGGTGGGTAGGTTGGCAGTTAGTGGACTGTCACAAGGGCGATCATGGAAGCCCAAGTCAGGGAGGAGTCTCCTCCCTCTTGGGAAGGCATGGCCGCCACATGGCATCCCTACATGCCCCTCCAAAGAGACCCCATGGGTCTATAAAATGGTGGACTTTCCCACCCAAAAGAGACAGATTGGAGGCAATTTCAAGCAACGAAGTGCTGTCCAATTGAACACCCATTTGCATCCTTTTGATTCACCTTCTCACATCCATTAATATATTTTGCAAGGGAGGTTATTGGGTGGATTTTGGAAGCGTGGATCTAACCCAAATCCAACATTTGACCACCTTACACCACCAATTTGCCGACACCCCAATCCTAAGAGGTTTTGGGCCCATCCCTAGTGGATTGGCGTCGAAATCAAGTGCCAACGATGGGAGCCCCACTTGGGCACCCCGCATTTTATAATTTTTATTCTAAAGCATTCTAGATTATTTGGTCATGTTGCATTTTACGTTATTCTATTTAATTAACTCATAGCTTCAATTCCAGAACATTTTGATCAGATTTTATCATGCCTTTGGTCGCTTTGTTGTCCCACTAACTTGCAGGTAGCGACATCGAATTCCTGAGGATAGAGGCCAAATTGGGAGAATCCGACCATCTGGGTCATCCCAAAATGGCCCCAATTACGTGACCCCTCTTTTTGCAAGTGTTTTGGAGGTCCCGAGAGTCGACATTGGAGCAGTATCACTTCAGCTTTTCTAACACAGTCGAATTCGTCCCACCCAGGGACGAATAGCAGTCTAAATTCGTCCTGCCCAGGGATGAATTCCATTTTAAAGTAGATTGGCCGACTGTTTCAATGGCAGTGACCCTCTAGTAATGTCTTCTATCCTCTGTCAGGTTTTCAGGTCATTTAGATTCACTTTACTTACTTTTTTAGACAATTGTTTATATGCATCTTTTGGCAATTTCAAGGAACGAACTTTCCTTTTTGTCACAGGTGCTACTGACACCTTGTTTGTTTATTTGATTGCAGGAGGAGCAACAAGAAGTGAGGATTCATCAGCATAAGCGACGACAACACTCTGGCCCGCCCATTTCAAATGTGGGCATGCGGAAGAGGGATCATTGATCACGATTGTAACCAAATCCATTTAACGCTCCTAACCCCTAAAAAGGGAGGAGGCGATCTTGTAACCATGGTTAAAGAGTTTAATAAAAGGGCTGTGACTTCTCTAAATTCTTGTAACTGATTTCAATCGATTTGCCTCTTTCGTTTAATGCACTTCATGTTTTAAGACTTAAGCGTTATTTTGATTTGAATGCATCGAAGTAGTTTTCCTTTCTAAAGCTTCCGAAATCTCATGCTTTCACTTAGAAAAGAGACAACATTTAAATGAAAGTAAGCATTAAATAGAAGAGAAATCTAAACAACAAAACATAGATAACTCATAATAATAAATTAAAGATATAGTTCTCATCCATCCAACAATTTATTACATATATCCAAGTATGGTAAAACCTCCATACTTTTAAAAGAATAAAGTAATACATCAATCATCTAGGGATATCTCCCTACAATTCTAATCTATTTGAGCATAAGTAAATCAAACCGATGCATAGGTTCTAGCTACTTCTTCGGACCTCCTCATATTTCCATATTTCCATATTTCATTTGAGTATAGTAGGGGATCAGGGCAACTCATGGCTCTAGGATAGACATGCCTCTAAATGCATCTACTAGTAACATGAAACTAGTGCATTTACTGATTACTTTTCCAATTTGTAACTATACAAATTTAATGAAATTATTCATCCATATTCTACATAGTTGAATCATATAAAACTCATTTTTATTTTCCCCTCTCATTTTCTCAAGAGAGTCTTTTGAAGATATACAATTGGATCACAAGTCTTACATTAATCAAATATTTCAAACCTTTATTAAGGTAATGAAAGGCCCATACCTTTAATTATTTATAAAAACTATGTTTCCTTTACTTTTACTAATCAAATATCCCTTCCTCTAATTAATGAAAGTAAACCATAATTTCTTTACTTCCACTAATTAAATATTCCTTAATTTAATTAATAAAAATAAATTATAATTTATTTACTTCCACTAATCAAATATTCCTTCCTTTAATTAATAAAAATAAACGATAATATCTTTACTTTCACTATTCCTTCTTTTAAATTATAAAATTAAACCATAGTTTCTTTACTTCCACTAATAAATCATTCCTTCCTAATAAATCATTCCTTCCTTTAATTAATAAAAATAAACCATAATTTCTTTACTTTCACTAATCAAAGATTCCTTCCTTTAATTAATAAAAATAAACTATAATTTCTTTACTTTCACTAATCAAATATTCCTTCATTTAACTAATAAAAATAAACCATAAACCATAATAAAAATAATCCCAAACTTGCCTTTCTTTGGAAATCTGGCCTTCACCATGAAAAGAGGATACTTTTAAAACTACTTCTAGAACTCGATATAGGCATTTTCAGTTCACCGCACTACCCTTAGGATTAACAAATACTCTAGCCGCTTTTCATGAACTTAATGAAAAATTTATTTCAAGAACAATTAGATCAATTTTTTTTTGATATTTTTGGATGATATTTTAATCTATTTTTGAAGTCAAGAGGAACATTATTTAGAACTAGTTTTTTTTTTCCACTCTTGAAATATGGAAACACTACTTGTTGAGAAAGCCTTTTGAGTTGAAAACCGATCACCAAAGTTTGAGGTACATTTTTATTCAACCCTTACTAAATGCAAGAAAATGGAGATGGATGGAAATATTAGCTGAATATGGTTTTGGGATTGAATATATAAAAAGGGGAAACAAAATAATCTAGCAAATGCTCTTAATAGAAGAAGCATATAGCTGCTTTATGACAATGCCAATATGGACTAAAGAAACAAATCAAGGAATTGCAAAAAATGATGAATTCTGTAACCAATGATGCATTAGGATCGATAAAGGACCAAATCAACATATAGATTTCAAACTCAAAGACGATCTGGTATACTTTAAAGACCAGATAATAGTACCCAATGACAAAGGGATAAAAAGAACAATTTTGTGAGAAGCACATTGTGCTCCATACTCTGCTCACCCAAGTGTGGTAAAAATGAGAGAGAATTTGAAAAAAAGACTTCTATTGACCTATAATGAAGAAATATGTGGTTTATTTTGTTGCTAAGTGTTTGGAATGCCAGAAAGTCAAAATTAAGCATCAACATCCAGGGGACAACTACACTCATTTGAAATTCCAGAGAAAAAAAATGACAAGTAATTTATATTGATTTTATATTTCGTCTACCTAAGACTCGATTCCAGCATGATGCATTCTTTGTATAAATTAACAAAGGTGGCACATTTTATACTAGGAAATATTCATGATGATGCCCCTACTATAGCACAAATTTTTTTCTTGGGAAATCATAAGGTTGCATGGTTTTACTGAGATAATCATCTCAGATAGATATTCACGATTTACATTCAAAATTTGACACGTTTTGCACCGAGTATGGGGCACGAAGCTTAATCTCAGCACAACCTATCATCCTGATATAGATGAGAATATCGAGAGGGTCAATCAAGTGCTGGAGGATACGTTACGTATATACTATATGGACCACTAGAATAAATGAGAATATTATCTCTTTCTGGTGGAATTTGCATATAACAATAGTTATCATACAACATTGGGCATGGCCCCTTTTGAAGACCTATATGAGTGAATGTGTAGGACACCACTAACATGGGATAATCTGGATGATCAATAAATGATTGGTCCTGATGTAGTTAAGAGAATGGAGGTCCAATTAAAAGAAATCCATCAACGACTTCATGAAGCCGCATACCATCAAAATATCTATGCTGAAATGAACTTATCGAGAGTTTACAATTGACGATAAGGTCTTTCTAAGAGTCAAAATGAACAAAATCTCCATCAAGTATACCAAAATTAGACCCGGATTTATTGATCCATTGGAAATTGTTACCAAAATTAGTCATGTTGCATATAATCTAGCTTTTCCACCTAGTTTGTCCAAGATCCATAGTGTCTTCCATGTGTCTCTCCTTCGTAATTATGTGGTTGAGCCATCCCATATATTGAATGTTTCTTATTTATAAACAACATAACCACAGCTCATTGAGGTTTGACCTATCAAAATTTTGGGATATAGAACTAAGTAGTTAAGAAAAAAATCATTGACTAGTGTAGAGTCCAATGGGATCTCCACTCAGAAAGGAACACCATATGGGAAGATGTGGAAGAAATGAAAAGACAATTTCTATTTTTATTTGAGGACTAAAATTTATGCAAACATTTGAAATTTTGATATATCAAAATTTGTATATTTTGGATTTATGATATACTAATGTTGTAATACTTGCATCTTATGATATGCTACATATTGTATGGTTTTGAATTATTAATGGTTGGTTGTAGTTTTGTTAACACAAGGACTATGTTAAATTCTATAAATTCTAGTGGAGGAGAATGTAACATCCCCACTATTTGATTACTATTTTGTTGGAAGAATGTGATACTACTGGAACTATTTGTGATTGTAGGTGCAGGTTTTCCATTCCGTAGCAAGTGTTTTGGATGGGAAAAACACCCACCCTTGGTGGAGATAGTGGTTGGAAGCGTCATCTAAGGTGGGATATGATGTTGTTCTAAATGCACCTTGGCCCGTGGGTACATGGAAGCCCACCAAGTAAAAATATTCATATAGGATATTCTTCCTATCACTTGCATATATACATTATATGCATTTTCTGCCTATTGGGTGATATTTAATTATGCAATGTTTTGTTTCTTATATATCTATTAAAAATAATAATAATAAATACATACATAAATAAACATATATATATATAATATATATATATATATATATATATATATAATAACAAATAAAATATACCAGTGTTAATATTAGTGTTAATATTAATATAACACATAAAGTATATGTGTGCTAAATATTAATTAAATATATAATTTTTTTATAAAGAAAATTGATAAAAATTTATAAGCGTTTATATTATATTTAAAATAAAGAAAATTAATATATATTATTGTTAAAATTTATGGTAGTAAATGACCAAATTACTTATCAACCACTTGAGCCATGTTGAGCCATGTTGCATAATGCAGGTGTCATTTTAAAATAATGCAAATTCTCTTATAAAAAGAGATATAGCGGTGAAATAACATTGGGAAAGAGGGGACGTGAGAAAATGAGAGTTGGGGTGACATACTGCTCAGTGTTCTATGTCCAAATAAAGAGCGTTGATGCAAACAACTTACCAAATTGGTCTAAAAATAAATTTATTTTTTTGTGGGGGTGAAAAACCAAAAAAAATTAAATTATATTTGTTGTGTGGATGTGAGAATGCATTCGAAAGCTTAAATTATATTTTCTATGCAGATGTGAGAAAGCATTTAAAAGCCTAAATTATATTTGTTGTGTGGACGTGAGAATGCATCCGAAAGGCTAAATTATATTTGTTGTGCAAATGTGAGAATGCATATGAAAGCCTAAATTATATTTGTTGTGCGGATGTGAGAATGCATATGAAAGCCTAAATTATATTTGTTGTGTGGATGTGAGAATGCATCCGAAAGCCTAAATTATATTTGTTGTGCATATGTGAGAATGCATCCGAAAGCCTAAATTATATTTGTTGTGTATATGTGAGAACCTAAATTATATCCTTCTATGTAGATGTAATAATGCATCTAAAAATTTATTTATGTTCTTATGTTTATAATCTTGTTTAGTGAAATTACTTGCAGCTTATAATATTTTGGTATGATAAATTACATGTTTTTTATATATCATCCTATTAAGGATATAATTCTTAAAAGAAGTAAAATGGTTGTTCATCAATAGATAGAAGAGGTTCAAACTGAAAATTGTCCTTGCTCTTCAAGATTGCATATCTATTTTCATATTAGCATGCATTCATGAAGGGCCATGCTGAACCAAAACTACATCCACACCACTACCTCTTTGCCATTGGGATGTTAAATAAAGACTTTTGTTTGTTTTGTTTGATATTTAAGTGTGCTTTGGAGGATGGATACGTCTGCAGAGCCTGAACATGTCCTAGTGTGAAGGATGTAATCAAAAATAGACTTTTACTCTGTATGAGAATGTTGTATTTTTGAAATTTTTTGTCTGCCAACATGCAATCTAAAGATAAAACTTTATAAGTGTAACTTGTAGACTCGTATTTTTAAACCATAGTGAATGCGTGAATTTATTTTATATGTTTCAGTAAGGATATGGTGTTGTGTTAATATGGGAATGTGATGTTTAGATTTTCAAGTTTTTAATTATATAAATTATTGGTTAAGAAGCCACCAAAATTGTTATGTGGTTGTTAAAGGCTTGTTGTGTTCACTTCAGTGACACCTTTGGAATGCTTCACTCACTATTTCTAACAAACTCTTGGAGTCGTGTATGTCATAATTTATATAAGCCATTAACTAATGCAAATTAAATCTTGAAAGTTAGGGTTCTGAATAGATGATGAAGTGTAAAGTTGTATCTTGAGACAATAAAAAATGTTCTTAGTAGGGTTTACTAGAAAACCATTTCAAAATTATGCTTTTATACTTTAGTGTGAAAGTTATACAAGTTTTGTTATATATCAATGATACCCATAAATTTAATTTATAACAAAAATTATATTATGTCTTTGACATGTGTTCTATGTGTTTAATGCATTGCATGAACAACTTCAAGATTAAACTCAAATAAGGAAGTAACGTATTTGAATAGCCTCTCATCCTTACAAATAAATTCTCTTTTAATGTTGGACATAACTAGAATTTAAAAGAAACCTAGTGTTGTAGGTGAGTTAGAGGGTCTCCGGAGGCCCAGTTCGAATATCCACCCTACAAAAAAATGAATTGGATACCCAAAATCTCATTATAATGTTGGGGGGGTGGTTGGGCTGCCCTTTTCGTTGTCTCTCATCCAAGGCGGCAGGGTTTTCACTTAAAAACCAGGTGTTGTAGGTGAGTTGGAGAGGAGAAGGCAATCCTACAAGGAGTCCCATGTTCAAATTTCTCCATCCTACCAAAAAGTTGAATTGGGTACCTAAAATCCAATTGATAATGTTGGCGGGGGGGACGGCATCGTCCCGACCGCCCCAGCTAAAAAAATAAATAGAATTTGAAATGATTTTTAATTTTTATGATAAATTTTTACATCCACAAAAAGAGAATGTTGTTTCGTATTATCTCTTTGAAGTTAGTTGTTTCGTATTATTTCTTTTGGTTATAATAATATACAACATGAAAGTTTTCTTAGAAGTTCAATTTTTGGATATACTAAGTTAAAAGTTTAAACTACTTAAATGTTTAATTAATAATGAGTAGATTAAGTACATATTCTTTTCAAGATAGTATGGGTAGAATCATTTTCTTTATTTATATGATGGATTAGGTGATGTTTAATAATGCTTCTCAAAAATAGCACCAAATAGGAATTTCATAATGGACAGCCATGGTATATTAATTATAGAAAATGATTTTATTAATAATCGTTTATAGTTTGAAAGTAAATGAACAAAAAAATGAATTCTATACTATGAGCTCAATATAGAGCCAAACTTATTAGTTCATTGGGTGATCTAAAATGGTTTCCAGTCTAAACACTCTTAAGCCCGATTTTTCTCTATATATTCTAGAAATTGTTTCTAGGTTTGTAAACTAATAACTTATAATTTGTATACACTATAACATGAAGAAACAAACTATATTTTCATATACGTGGAAATAATTACAAAATATACCCTTCGAGTAGGAAGGACTTGTCCATCAAAGGAAATACCTTTATACATTGGGAAGGATGTTAACAAGATCGAAAAGATAATTTTCAAGGAAGAAAATGATCAAGAAGGATGGCTTGGTTTTTCCAAATTAAGAATTGATGACATTGAGGAGAATGTCCTTCACCTAACTCCAATAGCTTGTAGTGGTGACTATTGTGATTTAGGGATAACCATTCTCTAGCAAAAAAAGAAAGTACATGAGGTCCTATGCTATATAGAGTAACGAACGATGGTATGAGATATCATTTTAGGTTGTCATACAATGTAGTACATGAGGGTTATCATGAACCATAACTAGTTGTAGAATTGCCAACAAAACTCAAGACTAGGGAGCTGGTCCTTAGGGTTGGAAGGTCCAACAATAGATGGTATGGGCAACATTACCATCAACTAGGGTTGGTCTGAGACACCTGATTTGAAAACCAAAGTATTGATGTACCTTAATAACTAGATGAAGGTCAATAATCAGGCACTAGCATAGCTATGCTAACTCTAGCATGGACCTAAAGGTTTAATAATGACTTAAAAATTGGATCAGTGGGCCATTATCACAAGAATGAGATGATATATCTCCATTCGCCATGCTACGAGATGGGGAAAATAGTGTGTCCACCCTTCCAGGTGATATGGACCCTGGAAGAGCAACCCCATGCTGAGATCCAAAACTTGAGTAAGGAGAATATGGGTCTCATGTATGGTAATCTATAGCAGGAAGTTGTTCGATCTCGTGTACTTAAGATTTTGTTTATAGCGGTACAATATCTTGAAGTGTGAACATCTATGCCTAAGTACTAATACAAATTTGGGTGTGCTTACGTCAATGTATGACATTTATGTTTTGAATAAAACTAAAATTTTGAAATCATGTTTTTGACAACTAGGTGAGTAGACTTGGGTTGTCGTAACCTAGGTCTAACTCTCCTAGTTGTGAAAAAAACAAGATCACAATTTCATTTAATATGATAATAAAGTCAAAATCTAACTGTTGCACACCTAAATTTATATTAGTACATAGACATATGTTCACACTCTAATATCTTATACCACTGCATATGGATTCATGAGTGCTCAATATTTTCCAGATCCCATAATAAGCTACCATATTTTGAGACCTACATTTTCACTCTCCAGTTCTACGTCCTAGTAAGGGGTTATCCTTCTAGGACCCATAATACCTGGAAGAGTGGATGCATATTTTCCCCATATTGTAGCATGGAGGACATTGGTCTATGACCTTATCTTCATCCTAATGGTCCACTGACATTATTTTCATCTTAGTTCATGATTAATCTTTTAAGCCCATGCTAGAGTTAGCATTGTATGCCTAGTGCCTGATAGTAGTCCATCATTCTATGGATACTATTAGGGCCCACCATTACTCTGGTTTTTGAGACCTTGTATCTTAGATCATACCTGAGTTGATGATAATGTTGCCCATACCATCTATCGTTGGACCTTCCAATCCCAAGGACCAAATCCCTAGTCTTGAGTTACCATTGCCTATTTTGCAATTGGGTTATGAGTCATGAGTACCCTCATGTACTACCTCATATAATAACCTGGGATGACGTCCCATTCCATCGTTCGTTACTCTCATAGAATAAGTTCCATTGAACTTTGTAATTTTTTTAGAGAAAAATTATCTCTGAATCATAACAACCACCTCTATGAACTTTCAAATTTGGATGGACAAAATTCTCTTCACAGTCATCAATTCTTAATTTGGAAAAACTAAGTCATCCTTCTTGATCGCTTTCTTCCTTGAAAATTTATCTTTTCCATACTTGTTAACATCCTTCTTGATATATAAAGGTATTTATTTTGTTGGAATTGTCCTTCCAACTTGAAGGGTATATTTGGTAATTATTTCCAGGTATATTTTGTAATGACTTCCAACTCTTTTATATAAAAAATAATCCAAGGTGATATCTATTATGCTACATTTTATGACCTAGCTAGACTACCCAAAGCTTTTGCAAGAATTTCAAATTAACCTCTCTTTACTCAGTCAAGAGTGAGAGATTATATTTTAGCAGCTTCTAAATTAAAATAAGTTAAAATCGAGCTTAATATCATAATGTTTAAACTAAAAGTAATTTTGAGTCACCTAGCAAAATAAGTTTGGCCCTATTGAAATAAGTTTGGCCCTATCTTGAGGTCATAGTACAAAACTTATTTTTGATTTTTTTTTTTAAACTATAATTAATTAATAACAAAATTATGTTTTGTACTTAATATACTATGGCTGTCCATTATGAAATTTTAGACTATTTGATGTTATTTCTAAGAAGCATTATTATACATCACCTATTCCATCCTAGAAAGAAAATAATTCTACCCATAATATCTTAAAAAAATATCTCCTTGGATCACACATTAATATATAAACAATTAAATAGTTTAAAATTTAAACTAATATATCCAAAAAAAAATCTTCGAAAACTTTCATGTTATATATTTATTTATATTTATAAAATAATACGAAATAATTATAAAGATTAAATTTCATTTTGAATTCTATTTATGTCCAAAATTTATGGTTTTTATTATTAAAAGAGATAATTTATTATTAAATATGAGATGCTGTCTAAATACATCACAACTCGAAGTTGTTTGTGTAATCCATTAAACCCATAGAACACATGCCAAAGACATAATCTAATTTTTGTCATAATTTAAATTTATGGGTATCACTTATATATAACAAAACTTGTATAAGTTTTCACACAAATGCATAAGTGTGAGATTATTTTTTAGTAAACCCTATAAAGAATGTTTTCGACTATCTCAAGATACAACTGTTAACATATTATATGATAGTCTATTTCGTTATTGGGTGGTTTTATAAAGTAGCACTTAGCGCTCACTAGTTAATGATTTGGTTGGAGAAACAACTCGGTGGTTCAACCATCCAAACCACCGTATTTGGGATTGTATTTAAACCACCATGCTTCCTCAATATAATTTATTTCATATTTTGTGAATGTTACATATTGCTATATGGTAGGAGATCTTGGAGAGTTGGAGGATGTGGTTGGAGAAGGCGGTTACCAACAATTGTTCTGCTACACACAAACTAGACACCTTGGGGACAACAAGACCAGATGACACATAGACCAAGGTGGACGACACACAAAAGTTGATGAACGAAGCAGACCAGATGGAACACATACTAAGATGGATGACACATGGACGTAGGAGAGACATTCAGTTGGACGATGCGGAAGAGGCTACGTGGATGTAGGAGAAAGGGGCATGGAAGCACTGTGGTGGATTCTCATTTTTCGACGAGAGGCAAAAGGGCAACGGGGTGTGACTTCTCAAAGGCATTCACTGCAATAGTGGTGTGTTTCGGTTTTTAAACAAGGAAAATGCATCAACATGATGCATGTGGGATTATTCCACATTTTTTTAAGAAACATCAACCCTTCGTCGCTTTAACATTTCCCTCATATTTTTTTATTCACAGTTAGTGTTGTAGCTTTGGTTGATTTGTTCACTTTATGTTCCATCCATAGTCTTCGGTTTGAATCTCGAGGGATCATGGGTGTTAAACAAAAATTTTGTTTAAATTTTTGATGACGATGGTTTTATTTTGACGTCGTGACGGTGCTGTGATGATGGGTGGTCATTTTTTGATGCCCCGTGCATGCTTTGATGGCAAGAGTTTTATTTTGATGCCCCATAGTGCCCTATTGATGCCCATAACATCATTTGATGCCCTATAGTGCCCTGTTTGATGCCAAAGACCACCATTTGAAGCCTATGCACTCAATTTTGATGTTTTGAAGGTTTCCAAATTTATTTTTTAGGGGTTCAGGTACAAAAAATTTGTTTTTATCCTCTCTTACCTGTTTATTTTGCAATCAAAAGGGGGGATCATAGTATTCTTTTACAAAATTATAAGAAAAACGGGGAAGATCAAAAATTGATGAAAGTGATTATAACTGGTATTGTAATAGGTACAATTTTGGTGGAAACCGACACCTCAAATTTGTGGGCATTTGTGATTGTATTTATTGCATTTAAATATATTTTTTTCATGCATTAACAATCATAAAAATAACAAAAAGACCCCATAAATTTTTTAAACCTACTCATGCAATTCAATTGCATAGCAACGTTCGGTATTTGTGATACCTCTAGCCCACACTTACAGGTAATGTTGTCGTGCTTTGGGTTACTATATCCACCGCCTAATATAGCTACAAAAATGGCATCTAAGCTTGTTCTCTATCAATCATCGGGAAGAAATAAGGTAAACCACTTCTATTGCTCACTTCATTTCATATCCACATCGTGATTGTTGTTAGGCGTAAATCCTGACGAAGGTTTTTTCCAAAGTGCTTAGGGGAAGTTATGCCCCACGCATGAGGAATAAAACTTTCTATGGTAGGTTTCATTAACAACATGATGCCCTTTCAGTATCACCTAATTTTTATATATTGTGCTTCTCATATGTACTTATAGTCTCCCTCGCATAAGTGCGGGTACATATTGAGTAGTATATTGTTCATATATACCTATACTCTCCCTCACGTAAGGGTGGGTATATATTGAAAGGTTACGATATAAATATCTGGTAGGTATAAAGAAAGAGAGACAAATTGGTGATATAAGGAACCTTCATAATGGCCAGTGTTCACAAGTATATCTCAGATTCATAGTTGCGGAAAGGTCCTAACTTTGTTCCATGGAAGACAAATATGAGAGCAATTCTTCGGGTGGAATATTTATGGGATGTAGTGAATGGCACTACAAAACGTCCTCAAACAACATGAACAAATCAATAGGCTTGGGATAAGAAGGACAAAATAGGTCTCATGTTTCTCCTTCTTGCTACATCAGATGAGGTCCAACCTCATATCTGTGATGCCAAAACTAGTAAGGCAGCTTGGGATGCTTTGATTATTATGTATGAAGGAAAGAATCAATCCACTATTCTAAATCTTCAAACTCGACTACATACTCTCAGTATGAATTCTGAGGAGACTATTGATCTATTCCTTTGCAGAGTGGTTGAATTGAAAGAAAAATTGAATGCTAGAGAAAAACCAGTGGATGATGATATCTTAAATTATGTGATTTTGAGAGCATTGCCATATTCCTACAAGATTTTCATCAGTTATACAAGTATATTTTGTGGAATTGGTAAATATGCTTCAAAATGAAGAGGCAAACCAGGTTCAGAAAGATGAGGTGGCAGATAATGCTCTTTCTACCCAACAAAGGGGTAAGAAATGAGGTCAATTTTAAAAGGGGGTTTCTATTCCAAAGGAAAAGGGAAGAAAAATCAACAGAAGGATAAACAATATTGTAAAATTTGTGATATGAATACCATAACACCAACAGGTTTTGGTTCAAAAATAAGCAAAAAATGACCAACCTCCTAAGAAAAAATGAAAAGAGAAACACAAATATAAAAGAAACACAAGCAACCTAAGGGACATGTTGCTTATGCTAACTCCAACTCAGACTGAGATTCACATGCGTTAGATTCATATTTTGACTCTAAAAGAGCACACAAGGTGCTCATTACCCATACTTCATATTCCCATATAGATTTTGTATGGTATATTGATTCAAGAGCTAGTAAACACATGACCGGAGACAAATCATTGTTTGAATATTTTGAGGAAAAATAAGGTAAACCAGTCACAATTACTAACAATCAAGTCTACTAGGTGAAAGGTGAAGGGGATGTTTTTGTTTCTCTTCCAGATAGTAAATGTCAAATAGAGAAGGTTCTCTATGTCCCTGAATTAGCCAATAATTTTATATCTATTCCACAAATGTTGGATAGAAATATGGATGTTGTGTTTTGAGTTGTGAAAGGCAATAAGAGATGTTTCATAAACCATAGAGGTAAACATGTTGCAACTGGATCCTACAAGCATGGCTTGTTCATTCTAGATGCTCTTTCAACACCTCATGTTGCTCTAGCTGCAACTACAAAGGAGGCCACTTCTCTCTGGCATAGACGTTATGGGCATCTCAGTTTAGGATATTTGCTTGAATTGCGTAAATATGAGATGGTAAGAGGACTTCCTCACCTCTTTCATGTTTTACCAGTTTGCTTAGATTGCTTAGCAAGGAAGCTAGCTCTTCTAGTTATAAGAAACCTTTAGAGATGGTACACACTGATCTGTGTTGTCCTATGCCAACCATCTATGGTGGAAAGAAGTATTTTCAATTATTTTTTGATGATTATTCATGGAAGATGTGGGTTTTATTTCTTCAGTTGAAATCATAAGTTTTTTCCTACTTTCAACAGTTCAAGAATATTGTTGAGAAAGAGTCAGGATGTTTCATCAAAACCCTCTGCTCAGATCAAGGGGGGAATATACCTCTGAAGTTTTTTTCTTCATTTTTGAAAGAACATGGGATTAAGAGACAACTGAATATAGCCTATACACATTAGTAGAATAGAGTTGCAGAGAGGAGGAATCATTCCATTGTGGAAATAGTTTGATTAATGCTAAAGGGAGCACATCTTGAGGCTCAATATTGGGCAGAAGTAGTGAACACATCATCTTATATCCTAAATAGAGCACCTGCCAGAGCTCTACAATGAAAAACACCACAAGAAGCATAGAGTGGTAAGAAACCCTCCATTTCTCATATGAGGGTTTTTGAATGTAAGGCATACATGCACATCCCAAAAGAGAAAAGAAAGAAATTAGATGAGAAGACTCTACAATGTATTTTTCTTGGTTATGATGAGTTTTCAAAAGGATATCGCTTGATAGATCCTATAACCAAGAAAACACATATAAGTAGAGATGTAGTATTTGATGAAGCCTCCACATCAGATATTACATATACTAATGTATACCTTGAAGTAGAAGAAGAACCTAAGAAAGACATCTCATCTCCAAAGAAGAAGGTTTCAAAATGGTATACTAGTACTAAACTGAATACACTTCCATATCTAACTCAATATTTACCATGCACTCGGAGTATGACACAACAGAGAAGAGTAAAGGCATCATCTTCATAGGTTAATGATCTTTATTTGATGATCTATATGTAGATGCAGATGAATAAAGAGACACAAATATGGATAATGAATAGGTTTATATGATAGATTTGGATGAAAATGATCCTGTAACAGTTCAATATGCACTTAGTGAGCCTCAGTGGAAGGTTGCTATGGAAGCGGAACACACATATCTCATGAAGAATAATACATGGAAGCTAGTAAATTTACCTACAGGAAAGAAGCCCATTGGTTGCAAATGGGTGTTCAAAGAAAATTATGAAGCAGATGCTACTATTGATAAGCATAAAGCCCATATTTTTTCAAAGGGCTATGCTAAAAAATAAGGCATAGACTATGAAGATATTTTTTCCCCTACTGCAAATATGACTACCATTCGAGTACTTTGTGCCATGGCAACACATTTTGGGTGGAAGCTACATCAGATGGATGTGAAAAGTGCCTTCTTGAATGGTGACTTACAAGAAGAAGTTTACATGACCCAACTAGAAAGATTTGTGGTTGAAGGGAAAGAACATAAAGTTTGCAAATTGATAAAATCATTGTATGGGATCAAACAAGATCCTCGAGCTTGGTATATTAAGATAAATAGTCACCTAGTGCATCATGGATTCAAAATAAGTCCTTCAGATGTGAATATCTATATTAATAACAATGGTTCTGATATAGTGATTCTGATATTATATGTAGATGATCTGATCATAATAGGAAGTGCAGAGAAAATGATTAATGCAGTAAAATATGATCTAAAACAATCTTTTGAAATGATAGATCTAGGACTTCTTCACTATTGTCTTGTTTAGAAGTAACTCAGGAAAAGCACCATATCAGAGTTACACAAAAGAAGTATGCCAAGACATTAGTCAAAGAATATCGAATGACTAACTGTAAGTCTAAAACAACTCCAATGGAGCAAGGACTTAAGTTATCATGATATGATCAATCACCTCAGATAGATGGTACTATCTATCACCATATGATTGGGAGTTTCCTATATCTAACCAACACCAGACCTGATCTCAGTTTTGCTATGAGTTATCTTTCACGATTCATGCAGGAACCCAAAATAAGTCATTGGAAAGCAACAAAAAAAAGTTCTACATTATGTTCATGGTACAATAGATTTTGTCTTGGAATACAAAAAGAATAACAAGTTCTATCTACAAGGATACACGGACTCCGACTATGCTGGATCCATTGATGATCAGAAATCAAATTTTGGATACGTATTTCATCTTGGATATGGTCTTGTCTTATGGCATAGCAAGAAGCAATATGTGGTTGTTATCTCTTCTATAGAGGTAGAATATTGTGCAACTAGTGGAGCAGTCTACAAGATAATATGGTTATGTAGCATTCTTACCAACATGGGCCTTCCAAAGAATATTCCACTGCATTTGTTTTGCGACAACCAAGGTGTTTTGAATCTTGTCAAGAATCCAAATTTTTATGATCTCACCAAAAACATTGACATTCGTTGTCATTTCTTTCGTGATGAAGTTCCAAAGCACCACATTCAGCTCCAATACATTCCAACTAATGCGCAAGTTGCATATATCTTCACCAAGGCACTTGCACGTGCCAAATTTGAATTTTTTTTGCAATACTTTTGGTATTTGCCAATAATGTAATAATGGGGATGTTAGCATATCATATGATAGTCTATTTCATTATTGGGTGGTTTTATAAAATAGCACTTAGCGCTCACTAGTTAATGAGTTTTTTGGAGAACCAACTCGGTGATTCCACCAACCGAACCATCGTATTTGAGATTGTATTTAAACCACCATGCTTCCTCAATATAATTTGCTTTGTATTTCATGAATTTTACACATTGCTATAACAACTTAACACTTCATCATCTATTAGAAACCATAACATCATCTATTAGAAACCATAACTTTTGAGCTTAAATTTGCATTAGACCAGGGCTTATATAAAATATACTCCTAAATTGGATAAACTATGGCATACATGACCCAAGAATTTGTTGGAAACAGTGAGTGAAGCATTCTAATGAAATGAACACAGCTAGCCCTTAACAACCATATAACAATTTTGGCGGCTTCTTAATTAAAACTTGAAATCTGAACATCACATTCCAGTATTAACACAATACCATATCCTTACTGAAAGATACAAAATATACAAAAGATATTCCAAGGTGATATCTATTATGCTACATTTTATGACCTAGCTAGACTACCCAAAGCTTTTGTATGACTTTCAAATTAACCACTCTCTTTATTTAGTTGAGAGTGAGGCATTATATTTTGATAGCTTCTAAATTAAAATAAGGCAAAATCAGACTTAATATCAGTGTTTAAACTAGAAACAATTTCATATCATCTAGCAAAATAAATTTGGCCCTATCTTGAACTCATAGTACAAAATTCGTTTTTGATTATTTTTTTAAAAAATATAATCAATTAATAAAAAAATTATGTCCTCTTTAAAAATCCCGAATTAAAGTTATAAGCTTAAGAGCTTTGCCCTTTTTTCTCAAAGCTTATATTTCAAGAGGCTCGATCCTCACTCCGGGGAACTTATTCAAACAATCAATAAACCCTTATAAGACGATAGAGACAAGACGATAAATTTTGAAATTTCAAACTATTTGATGTTATTTCCAAGAAGCATTATTATACATCACCTATTCCATCATATAAAGAAAATGATTCTACCCATAATATATTGAAAAAATATCTACTTGGATCACTCGTTAATATTTAAACAATTAAATAGTTTAAAATTGAACCTAATATATCCCAAAAAAAATTTCTTCAAAAAATTTCATGCTATATCTTTATAAAATAATAAATAAACAATCAAAAAGATTAAATTTCATTTTGAATTCTATTTATGTCCAACATTTATGGTTTTTTATTATTAAATGAGATAATTTATAAAGATTAACTTACATTTTGAATTCTAATTATGTCCAACATTTGTTTTTATTATTAAAGAGATAGTTTTATTATTAAATATGAGAGGATATCTAAATACGACATCACAACTCAAAGTTGTTTGTGCAATCCATTAAATCCATAGAACACATGCCAAAGACATAATATAATTTTCATCATAATTTAAATTTATGGGTATCACTGATATATAACCAAACTTGTATAAGTTTTCACGCAAAGTAAAAATGCATAAATTTGAGATTATTTTTTGGTAAAATCTATAAAGAATGTTTTTGAATATCTCAAGATACAACTTAACACTTCATCATCTATTCGAAACACTAAATTTTAAGCTTAAAATTGCATTAGACCAGGCCTTATATAAAAGATACTCTTGAATTGGATATGACTCCAAGAGTTCACTGGAAATAGTGAGTGAAGCATTCTACTAAAATGAACACAACTAGCCCTTAACAACTATATAACAATTTTGACAACTTCTTAATTAAAACTTGAAATCTGAACATCACATTTTGGTATTAACACAACACCGTATCCTTACTAAAGGATACAAAATAAATTTAGCATTCACCAAGGTTTTAAAAAAATATATGAATCTAAAAGTCATACTTATAAAGTTTTATCTTATCAACGACACGTTGGCAGACAAAATATTTTAAAATAGAGTTAAAATCTGATTTGGATTATGTCCTTCATATTGGGACATGCTCAGGCTTTGCAGACATATCTGTTCTCCAAGGCACCCTTCAATATCAGACCAAATGAATAGTCTTTCTTTAACATCCCAACGACTAAGAAGCAATGGTATGGATGTAGTTTTGGATCAGCATGGCCCTTCAAAAATGCATGCTAATATGAAAACACATATACAATGTTGAAGAGCAAGGATATTTTTTAGTTTGAATAGATTTACACAGTGAATAGTTGCTCTTCTATCCATTGATGGACAACAATTTTATTTCTTTTAAGAATTATATCCTTAATAGGGTGATAGATAAAAACATGTAATTATAAGGACAAGAACATAAATAAATTTTCAAATGCATTATTACATCT
>JAQPPZ010008350.1:0-12912 GCA_028583015.1 Wollemia nobilis
ACACAAGTGTTTCCAACTCTACATAGGTGTTTCCAACTCTACAAAGGCGTTCTAGACAAGGATGCCTACTCTCTAAAGCCAAATCAACTCCAATTCATAGGTGGTTTTCTAGAGTGGATGCATCATCTAAAAGGATGATAGAACACAGTTGATAGGCATTGGTTGATTTTTATAACATACATTAGATAAATGATGCCTTCCAAAATCTTAAATGATGGTAAGGCCAAACTTCAATGCATTTAAAACAACAAATGACTCTCAAAGGATGCCCAAGCCCTAGTTAGATTTCCACCTAAGTTTTAATAAAAAACAAGAAGGTTTCAAACCCTTCAAAGGATATTATCATGCTACATGAGGTTTAACCAGGTTTCTTACTCATTATTTCATCACACCCAAAGCATGTATAAATGGATTAAGCTTAGAAACCTCCAGACTTAGTACTCTTGCAAGATAGAATCTGGTGGCTTCTTTGTCACTTCTTCTCCTTTGCTCTCTATGCACTCCTTCTAGATCGCCTGCTCTACATCTCCACCTTTCTTCATTTCTTTCCTTTTTTCTCTCCCACTCCTTACGCGCTCCTTCGTCCTAGATGGCCCATACATCGTACTCCTTTCTCAAAACTTGAGCCAACCTCGAGCCTCCTCTTTAATACTTCCATCCCAACCTTATCTTCCCCTGGGTGGAAAGCAATTATTTAATCCCTTATTTCCATATTTGGAAATTAATAGTGTCCTATGTTGTTTACGTAGCCTGCACTATATAGAGGGAAAAGGATTTTTAAATTATTTAAATAAAAATAGTACCTTTCTAATAAAATATCTCTTACATGATATTTTATTACCATTTAAAAATATATTTCTTTTATTTATAAAACATATTCCATAATTTTTTTTAAAATAAAATATTTCTATTTATTCTTAAATGGTTTTTTTTTCATTCATTTCTTTTAATTAAATTTTATTAATGAATTTACATTATCATTAAAATAAACTTCTTTAATCATTTTAAATGAATTTTCATTTATCATTTAAATAAAGTTTATTAATGAGTTTAAATAATTTTTCCATCATAATTTAATCAAAACCTCATTAATTAATTAAATAAATCTTCATTTATCATTTAAATTTAATTCACTTTTGTTCATAAAAATGATGCTCTATTATCACTTCAAAATAACAATTTAATGTACGCATCCACATACATTTTGCTACTGTTCTCCTATTGAATTCCATAATTATGTTACCCAAGCCATGATGCAGTAGAGAGCAATCAAATTTATAAAACAACAAAGAGAGAGTCTTTCCATTAACCCAATCACCTATCTCAGCCAAAGGATTTATGATAGCTACTAGGCTATCAACTAAGGCTCAAGGTGATCAGTTATTGATGATTATCTCTTCCGATAATGCATGCCTATATGAAGGTATCTATCCATGTTACCTCCGAGTACCTTAATCATCATTTCCACTAATCTTAAGTACCCTCCTTTCTGGTGGATGCTTCTGCCTTCTCCACCTACGAGTGTACGTGATCCTGCACACTTGGTAATATGTTAGCGATAACATACCCTTGTAAATCAACTAAACATCATATAGTTGGTTCAATTTTTCAAAAAAGGTATTACCACATCATAGGTTAATACATTGTTTCTTTGTGCCAAATAGTTTGCGAGGGAGGGTCATGACATACTCCCACACTAGAATTAAACATCGTCCTCGATGTTTCCAGTTTCTTTTGTTTTAACAGAAAATAAAAATTATTACATTTTATAGCTTCAAACAAAAAGGGAAATTTTTTTGCATAACCTCCACTTTATCCCAAGTGGAATTTCTCTTAGAAAATATGTCCCACTAGACCTTACATTGCTTAAGAGTCTGATTCCACATAGACTTAGAACAAAACTCAAGAATATTCACCAGTAGTACTTCAATGGCATCCATATTTTCCATATGCAAATTAGAAACATCCCACACATGCTCAAGGTCAGCAACATATTTCCTAAGCAAGAATATGTGGAAGGTGTCATGGATGTTGGACAGGTTGGGTGGTAATGCAAGTTGGTATGCAACCAAAATTATATTTTCTGTGATCTCAAAGGGCCCCATAAAACTTGGATCCAACTTCATGGATTTGCTAGCACTCTTCTTTGGATTAAACCTTAGAAACATCTTGTCTCCAATAGAATACTCTCTTGGAGTCCTTTTCAGATCTGCATAAATCTTCTGCCTATCCATAGCTTATTTAAGCATTTGTCTAATTTCCTTTAGCTTATCTTCCATCACCTTTACCATTTTTGGCCCAGTCACAACTTGATATTCTAGGTTATCTCAAGACAATGGTGTTCTACACTTTCACCCATACAAGGCATCAAAAGGTGCCATTCCCAGTGAGAAGTGATGTTTGTTATTGTAGGTAAACTCTACCAAAGGTAGATAATCTTCCAAATGAGACTTGTGATCCATGCAATACATGTGAAGCATATCTTCTAGAACTTGGTTTACCCATTTTGTTTGGATATCTGTGTTGGGGTGGTATGCTGAACTCATATTCAGTTTCATACCAACTGCACTATGAAGGGATTTCCAAAATTCATAAGTGAATTTAGAGTCTCTATCTAAAATAATTACCTCAAGGAATCCATGCAATCAGAATACCTCTTTGACGAATCTTCTAGCCACCACTTGAGCATCATCCTTGGTATTCCCTGATATAAAATGGGTAACCTTAGTCAATTTTTTGACCACTACAAAGATGGCATCATGTTGGTACCGAGTTTTGGGTAAACCTACTATAAAATCCATGGATATAACCTACCATTTTTACGTAGGTATATCATGCAAATATAGTTTTCTTGTAGGATGCTGGCATTATGCCTTAACTTTTTGACATTCAAGGCATCGAGCAACAAAATCCATGATGTCCTTCTTCATTCCTACCCAAAAGAAGGTTATTTTCATGTTTTCTCACATTTTGGCTCCTCCCGAATGAGCATAATAAAGAGATATATGGGCTTCTTGCATTATCAAGTTCCTTAAATCACCCATTTTTGGTATGATGACCCTTCCCTTATAACACAGAAGGTTATATTTAATACTAAATTCCTTATTTCCTTCAGGATATCTATTCATATTAACTTGATTTTCTTGGTAATACTCACCTGATATTGCTCTTGTCTCACATGATCCATCAGGTCCATGTGAATTTTAGTTATGCTTGTTATATATTTTCTTCTACTCAAAGCATCAACTACTTTATTCTCCTTTCCTTTTATGTGCTCAATATCAAAATTATACTCAATGAGAAATTCCAACCATATTCTCTATCTCGCATTGAGTATTGGTAGGGTGAATATGTATCGCAGACTTTGAAGGTCAGTATTTAATTCAAAGGATCTTCCCACCAAGTAGTGGTGCCAAACCTTTAAAGCATGTACTACTGAAGCTAGCTCTAAATCATGAGTAGCATAATTAACTTAATGCTTTTTGAGCTTCCTTGAATTATATGCCACTACTGAATCCTCTTGTGATAGTACCCCTCCTAACCCTTCTATTGACGCATCCGTACACACTGAAAATTCCCCTTGTGGGTTGGGAACCTTTAGTATTAAGCTTATGCTTTAGTAATGCAAAGGCAACCTCACACTTTTCTGACCACTTGAATTCCTTTATCTTTTGCTAAAGTTTAGTTATGGGTCCAGAAATCTTGGATTAATCCTTTATATAACGTCTATAGTAGCCCGTTAACCCCATAAAGCTTCGTACTTCAATAACATTAGTAGGGGGTGGCCAATTCAGGATAGCCTCTATCTTATATGGATTCATAGCAATTCCTTTTGGTGATATGATGTGTCCAAGATGTCATACCGCTAGAACATAGAATTCACTCTTAGCAAAAATTCCATAAATTTGATTCTTCCTTAGAAATTCTAACACGATCCTGAGGTGTTTATCGTGCTCTTATCTATATTGAGATTATATAAGGATATCATCTAGGAATGCCAAGATAAAATGGTCCAAGTGCCTTCTAAACACACTATTCATTAAGTTCATGAAAGCAGCTAGAGCATTATTCAGTCCAAAGGGTAGGACAATAAACTCATAATTCCCATACCTAGTCTTAAATATTGTCTTGTGAGTGTATTTCTCATGAATTATTAACTGGTGATACCATGATCTTAGATCAATCTTAGTGAACACCTTGGCATATTTTATCTGACCAAATAAATCTTCAATCCTAGGTAGAGGATATCGATTCTTGATTGTAGCCTTATTTAGCATCCTATAATCAATACACAATATTAATGAACTATCCTTTTTCTTGAATAAAACTGATGCACCCCACGGTGATTCACTTGGTTTTATCAAACCCTTATCTAATAATCCTTGCAATTAAACCTTTGAGTTTTTACATTTCAATAGGATTCATCCTATATGGGGATCTATGAATAGGTTCAACTCCTGTCATAAGACCAATTGTGAAGTCAAATTCTCATATAGGAGGTAGTCTAGGTATGTCCTCTAGAAATACATCTTTAAAATCTTGTAAAATTAGATGTTGTCTTAGTATTTCTCCTTTCTCGTAATCTTCCACTTCATTAAGTTTTACTACATACACTATTCCTCGTCTCTTTAGGGACTTTTTTAATTGCATAGTCGATAATATCTGAGGTTCAAATGCCTTTTTTTTGCTATGAATTCTTAGTCTCATCCCACATTCTTTTGAATACTCAATCCATCGATCTTGAAAATTGACCAAGGCTTTATGAGCCTGTAGCCAATCCATCCCTAAGATCATATCAAAGGCATATAGGGAAGTGACATATAAACAACATTTTGTGGCCCTATTAGATAGAGTGACTTTTTCCATAGTATAACATTGGTTCACTGAGTAGGTATACCCAGAACCATACTCAACCTTCCACCCTTGAGCCAAATATCTTGGCCTTTTTGACATAGTCCTTGCTAGACTAGATGAAATAAAACTATCAATGGCCCCACTATCTATCAAAATGTTTACTTGCTTATTAAAAACCTTACCTTTCACAAGTAATGGGGTGGCTTGTCCCTCTAGCTTCTGCTTCCCATTTGTGGCATAGATTCAATTTTTGGGTTCCTTTCCTTTTGCATTAGCTATGCTAGTCTCTACTCAATATGGACATTGATTATAGTAATAAGGTCCCCAAAAATTTTAGCACCCTTCCTTGGGTCCTTGCTATTTTTCAGGTTTTTGATACCCTATTTTAGTTGTTGGAGCTAGAGCTTGTAACTTCTATGGTTGAGATTTTGTATTATTGAGTTTATTATCCTTCTTATGAAATTTCTTCTTGAACTTCTTCTGATTTCCATTAAATTTGTTCTTAGTATTTTAGGGGTTCTTAGCCTTTCGATATCGATTAGCCTCCCATTTTACAAACCCATCATTATTCTTCTTCTTTAGTTTCTGTCAAGCTTGCTCGGGTAAGGTGCCATATTTATAAAAAAAGTGTGACTCTGCTTTCTTTGCTAGGTCATATGCCTTTTGCAATGATTTAGCCTCATGCATGTCTACATCATGTTCTATTTTTATACTATAATCCGAGAGTGAACTTGTGAACCCACATTTTCTCATTATATACAAGTACATATTTAAACAATCTTACCATATTTTTGTAGTACACCTCCACTATGTTAGTTCCTTGTTTTAGACTGGCAAATTCCTAAAACTTTAAGGTATAGAAATGCTCTGTTAGGAATATTTTCTTTAAAATATTTATAAATTCTTCCCATGGAGTGTCAATAGGTTCAACCTTAGTTTCCTCATAGTGGGTTTCCCACCATTCTAGAGCAACCTCTTCTAGGTTGATCATTGTAGAAAGTGTTTGGGTTCCTGATGAATAGCCTTTTACTATAAAGTGAACCTCTACTTCTCTTAGCCATGCTTTCTTTGCATATCCTTCACCCTCCCCATAAAAATTAGAGATACTAATATTTTTCATGTCCCTAGATGTTTTCTTTAACACTAGGGATCTGGATTGTACTTGTTCTATAATTAGTCCACTATCTAGACCAATCTTTGAGCCTCTAACTTGCAAATTCTAGTTCACAATTGTTTCCAACAATTATATTATCTGATCCTACATAGAAGCAACCATATCAGTGAGGTCTTATACCTCCCTGTTGAGGATTATTGGTCTCCCATCCTATTTTTCTTCTTAAAAATTACTTTGTCAACTTTACCTAGGCATAGTAATGCAGGAGCATCCAGTAGCACCTAATGCAGAAGCATCTAGTGGTAGGAGGGCCACTTCTGAAAAATTGGCTAAGGAATGAAGTTGTCGTGATTTCATGACATGTCATGAAATCGTGACCAAAAGAGGGGAGAGATGAGAAGGAGGAAAACTATCGCGATAACGCGACAGAAAAAGTGTTGCGATATCATGACACAAAGTAGAGAGAGAAGCAGTAGACGAAAGATGTCACGATATCGTGACATGTCACGTTATCGCGACCCACAGATGAAAGAGTCGGTGAGAATGAAAATTGTCGCGATATCACGATAGAAAAAGTTTCGTGATATCGCGACACCGAAAGGAGAGAGATGGCACAGACGAGGAGATGTCACGATTTTGTGACATGTCACAGTTTTGTGACTAGAAGGCAAGTGAAGAAGCCAGTGGAGGAAGATGTCACGATTTCATGACATGTCATAGTTTCATGACCCGTAGAGGAGAGAGAAGGCACAAAAGAGAGGATGTCACAATTTCATGACATGTCACAGTTTTGTGACCCATAGAGGAGAGAGAAAGAATGGAAGAGAGGATGTCGTGATTTTGTGACATGTCATAGTTTCGTGACCCACAGAGGAGAGAGATGGCATAGATAAGGAGATGTCAGGATTTCGTGATATGTCGTAGTTTCTGACCCATAGAGGAGAGAGATGGCATAGACAAGGAGATGTCATGATTTTGAGACATGTCATATTTTTGTGACCCGCAAAGGAAAGAGAAGGTGCAGTGGAGAAGATGTCGCGATTTCATGACATGTCGCATTTTCATGACCAAAAGACGATGAAGCAGCCGAAGGAGAAAGATGTCATGATTTCGCGACATGTCACATTTTCACAAGCAGAAGGCGAGCGAAGGAGCCGAAAGAGAAGATGTCATGATTTCGCGACATGTCACATTTTCATGACCAAGAGGCGAGCGAAGCAGCCGGAGGAGAAGATGTCGCGATTTCGTGACATATCGCATTTTTGTGACCCAAAGAAGCGAGAGGAAGCAGAGAGGAAAATATGTCATGATTTCGTGACATGTCGTATTTTTGTGGTGCAAGGATAGAGAAGGGGCCATTGATCGAAAGGTGTCACGATATCATGACCTATCATATTTTCACGCTCGAAGGGAAATCTGAAGATGAAGAGTCAGTAAGGCAAGCATTTCGAATACCAGGACAACGAAGCGGCATGGGAAAATGAAATGAACAGTCATGGCAAAAATGAATCGAAGGACCACCAGATGGAAGATGAAGAGTCACGTGAAAGTTATAAAAGGGCAAGCCGAGGCATGCACAAGGGGTTGGAGAACGACGAGAGGCAGGGTTGCAGATGCGATAACTAGAGGGCCGTTCTGGCCCTGTTGCGTTGTTCTTCCTTCTAGAAAATCTTGAGTTCCTGGGTAGTGTAGACAGATTCGCCAAACATGAGGTAGTTTACACCAGGAATAGAGTAAGCTTGGATCTATAGGCGTGTAGCAGATTTTCCGAATGTGAGGCAGTTACACCAGGGTCCGAAGAGTGAGAAATTTGTGAAAGCCGAGGAGCTACAGATCGAAGTTCAGATGCAGAGGGTCGGGTCCTCTATAAAAACCTAGTGAATGTAATGAGAGAGCATGGAGGGTTAGAAATTGCATAGTGAATGTAAAGCCTATGGGCTGTTGTTGTAAACTGTAATTTTAAAATGAAAATATAGAATGAAATTTTGATTTTTGATGAATGCATTTTTGGCCCCCCATCAAGTGGTATCAGAGCCAGAAGATTTTGAGCGTGTAAGCAGAGTGTCGAACATGAGGCAGCTTGCACCAAGATCTGTGGAAAAGTGGTGAGAAGATAGAGGGTTGATTAATGAGAGTTCGAGTCCTTGTGTAGAAGAAGGCAATAGAACAGTACAGAAGTGAAGGTCACTTCTCCATCAACCCCGGGTGTCTGATGTAGGAGCATCCAGTAGCACCTAATGTAGAAGCATCCAGTGGCAGGAGGGCCACTTTTTATTTCATGACATGTCACAAAATCATGACCAAAATAGGGGAGATATGAGAAGGAGGAAATCTGTCGTGATATCATGACAGAAAAAGTGTCGCGATATCGTGACACAAAGTAGAGAGAGAAGCAGCAGACGGAAGATGTCACGATATCGTGACATGTCATGTTATCGTGACCCGTAGATGAAAGAGTCAGCGAGAATGAAAACTGTCATGATATCGCGATAGAAAAAGTGTCATGATATTGCGACACCGAAAGGAGAGATATGGCACAGACGAGGAGATGTCACGATTTCACGACATGTCATAGTTTCGTGACCAGAAGGCAAGTGAAGAAGCCAACGGAGGAAGATGTCATGATTTTGTGACATGTCATAGTTTTGCGACCCGTAGAGGAGAGAGAAGGCATGAAAGAGAGGATGTCACGATTTCATGACATGTCATAGTTTTGTGACACGTAGAGGAGAGAGAAAGCATGGAAGAGAGGATGTCACGATTTCATGACATGTCATAGTTTTGCGACCCATAGAGGAGAGAGATGGCATAGACGAGGAGATGTCATGATTTCATGACATGTCACAATTTCATGACCCACAGAGGAGAGAGATGGCATAGACGAGGAGATGTCATGATTTCACAACATGTCACAGTTTTGCGACCCACAGAGGAGAGAGAAGGCACAGTGGAGAAGATGTCACGATTTTGTGACATGTCACATTTTCGTGACCAGAAGACGACGAAGCAGCCGAAGGAGAAAGATGTCACGATTTCGCAACATGTCACATTTTCATGACCAAAAGGTGAATGAAGGAGCCAGAAGAGAAGATGCCACATTTTTGCGACCAAGAGGTGAGCGAAGCAGCCGGAGGAGAATATGTCACGATTTCACGACATGTCACATTTTCACGACCCAAAGAAGCGAGAGGAAGCAGAGAGGAAAATATGTCACGATTTTGTGGCATGTCATATTTTCATGGTGCAAGGACAGAGAAGGGGCCAGAGACCGAAAGGTGTCACGATATCATGACCTGTCATATTTTCATGCCCAAAGGGAAAGCCAAAGACGAAGAGTCGGTAAGGCAGATGTTTCGAATACTAGGACAACGAAGGGGCATGGGAAAACTAAATGAACAGTCATGGCAGAAATGAATTGAAGGACCACCAGATGGAAGATGAAGAGTCATGCGAAAGTTATAAAAGGGCAAGTCGAGGCATGCACAAGTTGTTGGAGAATGACGAGAGGAAGGGTTGCAGATGCGATAGCCAGAGGTCCATTATGGCCCTACTACGTTGTTCTTCCTTCTAGAAAAGCTTGAGTTCCTAGGTAGTGCAGATAGATTCACTGAACGTGAGGCAGTTTGCACCAGGAACAGAGTAAGCTTGGATCCATAGGCGTGTAGCAGATTCGCCGAATGTGAGGCAGTTACACCAGGGTCCGAAGAGTGAGAAATTTGTGAAAGCCGAGGAGCTGTAGATCGAAGTTCAGATGCAGAGGGTCGGGTCCTCTATAAAAACCCAGTGAATGTAATGAGAGAGCATGGAGGGTTAGAAATTGCATAGTGAATGTAAAGCCTGCGGGCTATTGCTGTAAACTGTAATTTTAAAATAAAAATATAGAATGAAAATTTGATTTTTTATGAATGCATTTTTGGCCCCCCATCACATAGGCCTCCCTCTTCTAGTCTTAGGTGGCATCTTAACCTAGTTCCATCCAAGAAAGAAGATTATATTGTAGTTTTATTTTAAGTTGTATCTCTAATTCAAGCCATAATATAGTGTTATCTTTATAGATGCATTAATAATATAAATAGGGTAATATCCCAGGTTAGGAAGTGTTATCAATAATGAAGTCCATACTAAGGCATCCTAACATCCACTCACCCTTGGGATTAATTCCAATTAGATTCTAGCAAACAGGGTATTCTAGATCATCCTAAATTTAGCCAATACTTTAAGCAAGCCTTCATTGGAGATATCTAATTAAATTTAGCACACATATAAGCTTTATACCCTTGTACCTAGAGCTCTGATACCAAATGTAATGACCAAAAAATGCACAAACAAACAAAATACAAAAATAGAAAAAGTTTTTTTTTTACTAAGGAGAGGGATTCATGAGCTATCCATAAACCCCTAACCCAACTAATATTTACCTAAAGTTTAAATCCCCTAATTTTTATTGAAATCCAAATCTCACGAGGTACCCTAATATAAGTCCCATTTGTGTAGGTGTATCATGTGTTACTACAAATAAGGCTATCTATTTCATCACTCTTGATGAGCTAGACTTATCACCCTTAGTTCAATCAAAGGTATACATGCATCACCATACCATACACAAGTCATTATATGTAGGTATGCTATGATTATTGCGAGTTAAGCTATCCATCTCATCTACATGACAAGTTATCTTAACTCAGATGTAGTCTCTCCACAACTTAGTAATTTATCTCCCTAAGGGGGTCTCAATTCCCTTAGGTCACCTATGTTCACCCTAAGGGGTCCTTAATTTCCGTAGGTCACCTCTGAGTTCACCCTAGAACTCTACTCTTTGATTTTGTTACCAAGCAAACAAACAAGAATACATCTAGACACTAAAACAAACAAAACATAATTACTAAGCATACAGAAAATAAAGGAAGGAATAACACAAAAATATAATATCATCAATGAAAAGAGAATCAATTACATACTATAACCAAGCATGTAAATAAATTAAAAGTACCATCTCTAAATCAATAAAGAGTTATTACATGTAACCTTGTATGGTAAATTCTCCTTACTTCAAAGAATATTACATTAACTGCATCAGGGATATCTCCCCAAAAATCTAGTCTATTTGAGCATAAGTAAATCAACATAAAATAAAATTATTTATACTTTGATTCCATTGAACTCCTTGCTTATCCTTGCTTTCAATTAGTTATTTGAGGGTAGTAGGATAGGCATGCCTCTAAATGCATCTAATCATTTACTTTACCAAATTACAACTATACAAAATTCAATTAAGTTTCCAACCATTTAATGCATAGTGGATGTTTTAAAAGAGCCTTTACTTTTATCTTCACCTCTCAGGTTCCCTTAGAGAGTCATCCAACATGTATTACTTAGATCAAGGTCTAACTTTAATCAAATCTAATCATATCTTAAAGCATTAAAGTCCCATACCTTTAAGCTCTAAAACAATCCTTCATCCATTCACTAAATCAAAGCCCCATAACTTCAATTCAAAGAATAAATCTAACATTCTTTTAATTCACAACTCCAATCAAATCTAATCATGTCTTAAAGCATTAAACTCTCATACCTTTAACCTCTAAAACAATCCTTCATTCTTTCACTAAATTAAATCCCCATAACTTCAATTCAAATAATAAATATAACATCCTTTTAATTCACAACTCCAATCAAATCTAATCATGTCTTAAAGCATTAAAGTCCCATACCTTTAACCTCTAAAACAATCCCCTTAATATAATCTTTGTCATCAGCTTTATAACATAATTATATTTTATTTTGAAGCACTTAAAGTAAAATCTACGTCATAGACTTACTAATCAAAGATTCACAACCTTAATTAAATATTCATAACCTTAATTAAATATTCACTACTTTAGTTAAAAATAACCACTTCATGATCTTACTAATCAAAGGTCTTACTTTAATTAAAATCAACACTTCATAATCTTATTAATCAAAGGTCATACTTTAATTAAAATCACATAAGATAAATCTTATTAATCAAAGGTCATACTTTAATTAAAATCACATAAGATAAATCTTATTAATCAAAGGTCATACTTTAATTAAAATCACATAAGATAAATCTTATTAATCAAAGGTCATACTTTAATTAAAATCACATAAGATAAATCTTATTAATAAAAGGTCATACCTTAATTAAAATCACATAACATAAATATTATTAATCAAAGGTCATACCTTAATTAAAATCACATAAGATAAATCTTATTAATCAAAGGTCATACCTTAATTAAAATCACATAAGATAAATCTTATTAATCAAAGGTCATACTTTAATTAAAATCACATAAGATAAATCTTATTAATCAAAGGTCATACCTTAATTAAAATCACATAAGATAAATCTTATGATAGTTACCAAAGAACCTAGACTAACACGATTACGCGGTAGATACGAATCAACTTTGGCAGGGAGGTCAAGTGACTACTAAACTTAAAGTTTAATAGATGGTAAAATAGGGCATTACCAACTAAGGATACAGAAGAGATATCCACCCAAAATACCTGGAGCAGCCAAGCACCTAGCACTCTCGGTTACACCGCTAAAAAGAGACACTAGGTCTACTCCTCTGCTACCACTACCTATCCCTAGGGGGACTGAGCTTGCATAGCGACAAAAATCCCTATCAACTGATCATACCCAAAGCAGTGTTGGAGAGTTTGGTATGGGAAGAGGGTAGGAGGTCTAAAATTCATGCTAAAATAGCTATGGCATAGAAACACACCAAGATATCCCATCCAAAGGAATAAGGAACATTAAGCTCTACTTCAATGTTCTAAAAATGCAGTCACGCACACAGGTTGGATTTGCATACGGGTTAGACAGTTACAATACTGAGAATTCGCTTACTCCTAGCCCTACATAGGTGCTTCAAACTCTACATAGGTGTTCCTAGCTCTACACAAGTTTTCCT
>JAQPPZ010008351.1:0-12811 GCA_028583015.1 Wollemia nobilis
TCCACATGAATTTGAGAATATTTGCTAGTGTCTTCTGATGCCCTCAATGAAGGCGGGATTTTGCGTACATGTGCCACCAGTAGTGATGTTTGATTCTATCCTTTTGTATCTAATCTGGGTCCACAAAAGGGGGTTAATGTGTTTAGGGATTTTATTTGGTCAAACCTCATAGTTATGAAGATAAATCAACATAAAAATAAAGTAAAACATGATGAAAATTGATATAAATGTTATAAAAAGTTGTTGGATATATGAGCAAGTTTTGTTATCATTGATGTCAATAAGTCAGCACCAGCAAGCATTAGTTTCAATGAGCAGCATAATTTTTAGATTCCGTAATCAAGTGCAAAAGAAAGTTTCCTTCCAGGTGGTCAGATGAGGTTTAAAGAGCAAAAGGAAGGCCCAAGAAAAATAATATTATAATAATTTATTATAATATTAAAGGTGCAAGACCTAGAGTTAATTAATTATAATAATTTAATTTATAAATTAATTTAATTGACTTCTAAAGTTATAAAGTTAATTTTAAATTAATTATAAAGTTAATTTATAAATTAATTAAGTTAACCCTAAAGCTAGGGTTATAAAGTTTATACTTAAAAATTTTGAATAATTAGATTTACCCATGCCGACATCATCGAAGACATTGATATGCATATAAATAAGGGGAGAAACCCATGGCAAAGATTATCCGCGATCAAGTGCTAAGTCTAATTTCGAGCGCATGGTAATAGAAGGCAATCGTGTGTTTTTCAAAGAGAGTGCAAGGTAGAAGAGAAAAAAATGTGACTCTTATTTTCTATCCCAATTTGCACTGTAGCACAACTAGTATCAAGGGATGTGCCAAGTCATTGGTGAACATGAAGTGCAGGGATCAAATCCCATAGATTTGCTTTTGCGAATAGGAGAGGTGTATTGATAGAGTTTGCACCATCGAGGAAGGTTCAAAGGGAAGGCAGTGCCTTTTCCTTTGTGTGGAGGCACGTAGCTCATGTGGTGAGCATGCACCTTGCTTAGTCACTTGTAGGGGTGAGGTTAGGTGTTCAAAACCCATAAAAAGTGTTTTTCTAGGCAAAAAGGTATGCACCGATTTTGATTTTTTTCTTGCTAAGGTTGTAATTTTAGAGGTTGCTTTGCTATGAAAAATAAAGGTTGATTAAATTTTTTGAGGGAGATATAAGGGTATTAAAAATTAAATATTTGATTTTAATTTTTTGGTGATTGGAGTTTATGAATTTGGAGATTATAAGGTTTATAAGGACTTTGCTATACTTATTGTTAAGTGTAGTGTTATGGTGAAATTATTAAATTGAATATTGTGAGTTTGGAGATTATAAGGTGTACAAAAGGATTTATTATTTTGTATGAAAAATAATCTTTGAGAAAATTATTTTGTGGAGATATTGAGAGAGGTGTGGTAACCTAACCCTAGTATTGGTAAAGAAATTTTTGATTGTGGTTAAGACAGGTTTTGAAGACATATCTCCATAAAAATAAAAGGTATGGGTAAATATTAATTGTAAGAAAAATATTGTTGGATTGGATGTTGTGGAAGCTAAGTTGGAGTGAAAAGGATTGTTTGGTAAGAATTTTTTATTTTTATTGTTAAAGATTTTTTTGAGAAATAATTCATGAAAAATCCTCATTTGATGTTGAAAACATTGAATGAACCTTCATATGCTTGAACTAGGATTTTTGAAAGAACATGAGTATCATTGTTATGTGAAGTTGAGAACTATCTTGAACTAGATTTTGTGAAAGAACGTGAGTATCATTATTATGTGAATTTGAGAACTATCTTGAACTAGAGTTGGTGAAAGAACATGAGTATCATTTTTATGTGAAGTTGAGAACTATCTTGAACTAGAGTTTGTAAAAGAACATGAGTATCATTGTTATGTGAGGTTGTTTTATAAGCATTGTTGGAAATAATTGAGTGAGTTAAAAATATGCTTGGACTAGGGTTTGTAAGCAAAGAAGTGTTTTTTAGTGATTGATTGAGTGGATTTTATTGAGCCTAGTCAAGTGGAAGTGTTGAAGTGATAGTTATAATTATGTGAAACAAATTGTTCTACATTTTGAATTGATTTGAGAAATAGGTTGGAAGTGATTGAGTGTTTGTGAGTGTGAAACATATTGAGTATCTAACAATTCTCTATATGTTTCTATGGTAAAAATAAATATTTAAAGTGATTGAGCATTGTGGTGAGTGTGAAGCATATTGAATCTCTAAAAATTCTCGACATGTTTCTATGGTAAAAAGAGAGATTGAAAGTGATTGAGTTTTGTTGTGAGTGTGAAGCATATTGAGTCTCTAACAATTCTAGTGAGAACTTGTTGAGAAGATTTTAGGCAAGTCTTGGTGAAGACTTGTTGAGCAGACTGGACATGTTCTAGTGAGGACTTTTTGAGAATATTTAAGATAAGTCTTGGCAAAGACTTGTTGAGCATATTGGACAAGTCCTATAGAGGACTTGTAGATAGATTGGTGTGAGCTTTTGTGGAAGCTTACAAGGTAGATTTAAAGTAAGTCTTTGAGAAGACTTGAGAGCAGAGTTTATTGAGTTATTTGTTCAAAACTTGAGTTAAGGTTTGAAGTAGATCTAGCAGAGTTGATTTGTTATTGATTCAAGCTTTGTGTTAAGGCTTGAGGATAGAAATTGAGCATATTTATTCTAGATCGAAGGACTGTGTTTAGTGAAGATTTGAGGATAGAGTTTGGTTTAAATTTGAGGATAGATTTGTGCTAGACCAGAGATATAGATTGAGTATATTTGTGCTAGATTGAAGGACTATGTTTAGTGTAGATTTGAGATAGAGCCGAGAGTAAGCTTTGGAGGTAACAAAGTATAGATGATGATAGTATCCAGTGGATAGAGGTCCATTAGCCAGAGTAGTGAGGATAGGTCTTCTGAGTGAGGATAAGGGTATTCCATGGATAGATATCCATTAGCCAATGTAGTGGAGGTATCAGTTCTTCTAGAAGATCACCATCCATAGTAGAGGAGAAAGGAGTTCTCATGTGGATAAGGATCCACAAACTAGCTAAGGATATTGGTGTCTTCTGTCGATAGATATCCATGAACTTGATTAGGGGATTTATGTCTCAGTTGGTTAGAAGTCCATAAACATTGTAATAAGGAAAGGATTCCTAAGAGAATTATTGAGAAAAAATTAGTGAAATATTTTCTTCATGGAGTATCCCACATTGGGTGAACCATGTTAAATTGGTGTCTCTATTATGTGTGGTGATTTGTGCATTGTTTTGATTACTACTATTGATATTGCTATTGATAAATTACATAATATTGATTGGGAAAGAAAAAGTAAAAATTGGTCTTATACTATTCACCCCCTCTCAGTATAAGCTTATGTTCTTAAAAAGTAGACTGACATGTACTTGATTTGATGTTGTAAATCTACTGTAGGGTTTTTTTGCATTATGAAATATAAACTAGATCTTAAGATTACAATATGGGTTGCAAATTGAGATGTTGTTGATTTTTGGTTAGAAATTTCTATCCAAATAGATCCTAGATGATGTCTATTACTTTTTGTCAAGTGTAAAATTATCAAAAAGGATTCTGAAGCAATTTTGGTAGGGTTTGGGTATGTTTATTTAAAGGGAGAGAGAGAGGTATTAATGAAGGAATTTGTCATCTATTATAGATAAAAATAAGGTCAAGGGGAGAGTTATGTGTACTAAACCCTAAGGTCAAGTCCTATTGTGGTCAAGTTAGGGTTTGTGAAGTGGTAAGCTTAGTCATTCTTTCACATTCCCTAAGGGAAATATCCTATCTTCACACATGTGTGAGCTAGGATTAGGGTTAACTCTGGTTTGTTAGTCCCTAGGCTAGGTGAGGTTTGATTTAGGTATCCTAGAAAATATCCTAACTAATTTGGGGTGCACACATGTGTGAGGACATTTTTAGGACTAGTTTTATTCTTAACACCAATTAAACCTAATTTAATGATAAAGTGCACTTTAAGTGGAACATCACTTGCAAATTAGAATCCTAATTAGTATAATTAGGGTTTTTTATGGAATGGTCCTATAGAGGCCCTAATTTGTCTTAAGAAAGGGCTTAGGTGGCCTTAAGGGGCTTGTAGGTATCCCTCCTATCAATAGGAGGTATTTTGGACACATTTTGTATAGTTTTGTAGGGTTTTGCACCTACAGACAACTATGATGGCCTACAATGGACTATGATGGCCTACGATGGCATACAATGGTCTATTATGGCCTACAATGGCCTATGATGGGCTACAATGGCCTATGATGACCTACAATGGCCTACGATGGCCTACGATGACCTACGAATTTCTAGAAATGCTTATATAATCCTATAAGTGTCTATGCAGGTCTGCAAGTGTCTATGGATGAGCACGTGTGACTTTTACATGTCTACAACCTCATTTAAATATTGTTCTCATTTAAAGTGAAGTGTTTGATATATTTTATATTGATAAAAGGGGGTTTTTAAAGGATTCCTAAACATTTTACAAGATGATAAACAAAAGGAGGGAACCAAATATGGGAAACACTCAACATACTAATAAAATAAAGGAGTCTAAAGGGTCTAGATGATGGAAATGCATTAACCTAAATGGATATATAGTAGCAAAAAAATAATAAGATCCAATAATGTGATCACCTTGAAGCAATGAGATGGTCCTGATCATCACCATCCACATTCTGAGCCATATCCAAGGCTTGGATCACCATCTTTGAATTCTTGATTATGCTAATAATTTTCTCATATTGAAGTAGTAGAGAAGAATCCATACTAATGAGGTCATCCAAATTGGACATTAAATCAGAATAATCATCCAAGAGTGACTAAACCAAGGTTTTGCTAGGAAAAAGGATGTTGTTGGGGCCACCTTTACATGTTTGCTTCTTATGGCTTGAGGGAGGTAATCTAGAAGTAGGAATATCCTAGTCCAGGATGATGATGCTCTTACTCTTTTTGGAAAACTACTTGTTTCTAGTAGAGCACCAGCATAGGGATGGAGTGATCTTGAATGATCCGAAGGCCAACTTCTTTTTACTTGCTTTCCTAGAAGTGATAGTTTCAATATTCATCTCATAATCACTTGGATCCTTCTCTTATGGAGATCCCTAACCAAACATAGAGGTATATGATTTATCATCAATACTTTTCATAATGGATAGAGTAGGGGTTGAGCCTTGGAGCTAAATAATGTGCTTAAATATCATCAAGTGAAGCCCTTGGTGCTTTAGATGTGAGGATTTCCCTTCCTTTATGCTAGTGATGGAGAGCTCCATAAAATAGAATAGATACTCGGGTATATTAATAAACTTGATGTCCCTTATATGATTAAGGAACATCATATGAAAGCTACATAGAGGGTAAATGAGATAATCAATTGTAAAGTACTGCATCATAGGGATGAGTACTCTATTCCAAGGAGCAAGAAGATCCTTCATAACAACTCCATTGTTCTCTCTAGCTTAGTGTTTTCCCTTATCCCTAAAATATCCCAACTCCATGACAATAGAATAATTTTTCGAGTGAATCAAGTCACCATAATTAATCAATTTAGTAACCTTTGCAATAAAATTGATAGTAATCCTAAAAGAATTACCTTAGAGGGACACCTTTCCATTGTCCCAAGACTTGATGAGCTCCATTGATAGTTTAGGATCATTGCCATAAAACTTCCATAGGAAAGGGAGAAATTCATGAGTTTCAATAATTTCCTTGACTTTAGCATCAATCTACAGATTAATAGGCTCAAGCAAATCCATTGAGGGTCACCATCAGAGACAAGCCTCCCACTCGAATCTTCTCTAGACCACCTCACACAATTCAATAAATACAAAATGAACTTGATGAGTAAGGAGCTTATATATAAATGAATTTAAATAGGTTTGGGGAGCTAAAGTTCTAGGGTAGACACAAATTATCTTACCATAAAATTGGAAATCATCATTAGTGTAGATCCATTGGTGGATCATCTCGACCTAGGATAACATAGCTCCATGTGCCAACTTGAAGTTATGAGGGGAGCAACCAATGATCATCAAACATAGATAGGAAATAGACTTGTCACTTGAGACCTTGAGAAACCAATGCATGGTACTTTAAACCTTGGAAATCAATGAAGGGTAATCATAGGAGCAATCCCATTACCTCAAACGATAACAATTCATGGACAACCTAAAAAATTTACTAGCACAAGAATTTTGGTTTTGAAAGGGATCATGGGATAAAATGAACTACCAAACAAAGAAAGAGGGCCAAGGGGATATAGATAGCTCATATCCTAAAATCTAGTATAGCTCATATTTTTAACTCCAACGTAGCTCATGCATAGGAAGTAGAGGAAATCAAAGTATAAAGGACATCTGAAGAAAGTTGAGCTACAACCTATGGTTGGACTTGGTAAAGACCAACTAGCCTAGCATTGGATAGTGGAGGAAAATATGAGTGGGATTGCCACACATCATCCCAAAGCTAATGGTGGTTTGGAGAATCATTGTGATTACAAAATTCAATGATGCCTTGGAGAAATTTTTCAACCTAGACACTTAGGGATTCTTGGGCCAATTTGATATTGGCCATGAGGTTAGCTACTTTATTTCCTTCTGTAAGAACATGTTGGATGATAATATTGTTGAATTTGCAAATAAGGGTCTTTGATTCATTAATGAGATTAAAAATTGGTCATGCATGAGGTCAAAGATCTTTGAGATAATTGATAGTATTCAAGGAATCCACTTCAATGATAAGGTTTTTAATGTTAAAGATATCTACCACTGATAACCCTAGAAATAAATCTCTAGTCTCAGCCACATTGTTGGTCTATGTGCCAATTTTTTTAGCAAATAATAGGATGATATTTTTGAGTTCATCTTTGATAATGCCTCTAAAACTAGCTTTATCAAGGTTACCCTTGGTAGCTCCATCAAAGTTGAGTTTGAATCAACTTGGAAGGGGAGGAGACCAAAAAACTCTAGATCTATCAACTTTGAGAAAGTTGGATCTGGTGGGACTAGAAAGTGGGTTGAAGGAAGTAATTAATTTGGATTCAATCCCATGGCCAAGAGACTTAGGAGAGAGAATAATATTAGCATTTTCAATTGTCATTGAAAAAACCTTGGAAAAAATAGACCTCGAATCTTTGGAAGATTTCCTAAAGGCTCTATTATTCCTTTCAAGCCAGTTCTACATTAGAAAATTGGAACAAATGGTTCTTTCATGTATTTTTCATGATTTTCCAAGCCTTTTTGTTTGTATCCCATTTTTTGTAGCAATTTAGAACCAATTTCCTTAGTGTGCTTCTCAAAATGGCCAAAACCATCATCACATTATTCAACACAAATTTGAGCATCACTATTCCTATCATCATTTGAGTCTGTGTCCTCATCAATTACATTGGTATAAGCTCTCTCTTAATAATCATGAACTATGTGCAAGTCACTTTCATTTGGAAAGGAATCACAACATGCATATTTTTCTTTCTCACAAAGATAATTAGTATCACAACATTCATCCACCATTTTGGGCTTTAAATCATTAGTGTCACAAACAACGTCCTTCATCAATGACTTGTTTCCTTGTGCTTTGATTTTGTAAATATTAAGAGTAATAATTCATTTGTATATTTCTTTCCATAAAAAAATAGGTATAGTGATAACATTTTCATTACTATAATTAGCATTATTAAGGATTTCTTGTATGCATTGTTGAAGTACTAGATATTCTCCTTTTTTGTCTTCTTCAATAATGGAATGTAAATATTTACACACTCTATTTGCCACAAATGTTTCATATTCATTGGCTTCTTGAAAAAATATTTTTAAAAAATATTGTTTCTTGCCTTTTGTCATTTTTTTTCTTGTTCTTTCCCCCCTTTGATTTAATTTTTCCTTTGAGGTAGAAAACCTTTTACCTCCAAAAATTAAAGCAATTCAAGGAAAAAAATTAAATTCATTTTTTTTTTGTAATTTTTTTATCAACCTTTTAAGTGGAAAACCTTTAATCTCCCGACTTAACTAAAAAATCTCAAATTTTAAAAAAATATCTCTTATATTTTTTATGCCTCTAAAAAACCGTGTTTATTTTTTTTCTCTTTTTTTTTTCCTCTTAAATTCCCCTTATTACTCCAATGTAAAGATAAAAAACTTTTTACCCCCAAAATAAATATTAACCTTGTTAAAAAAACTTATCACTCCAATTTGAATTTATTCAAAACCCTAAAAAAAATTATACCTTCCTCCTTGACCATCGATAGAAGCAATTCCACCAAAATTTCACAATACCACTTTGATGGTGTCACATCGTGGTTACTATCATGCTACTTTTTTATCTTAGGCACAACTAGAGGCCTCAAAAAACCTCAAATGTGTGCAACGGTTGCTCTACTAAACAAAGACCCTATTATTATGGCTAAGACCCCATAGCTAAAAAATAAAAAATAAAAAATGCAACCACTTGGTCTTGAGCTTGAATTTGGAGCTTCACGTTCAATTTTAAAACTAAAAGAATATTTTATTGCGTGGTCCAGATTGCAGTTTAGACCCCTTATCTTCTATGTAGCTCTTCAAAGGCTTCTTGAGTTTGATAGGCCTAACATAGAAGGTTTCACCAAAAATTCTACCAATCATCTCCTTTTCCACTGCCTGCCTTCTAGAAATTTTTATTTGCCTTGTCAAGTCTAGAGTAAATTGCTTGGTATTGTTCAAGAATTTCACTAAATACAATGCATAAATAGATATTCAAATATAGTAGGTTTTATCCAGATATCGTAGATGTTACTTTCTACCAATGAATGCTTCTGATGTTACCTGAAATGTTTGGTCTTCCTCTGACCACTTGTCCTCTATCAGATTCTGTCACCACACTGAACCTCCATAGCAACCAAAAAACATGGCAATACCCTTTCCCATTATACTATAACGACTCCTACCCACTTACTAACCCATATTTGGTCAATAGAATCTCATAGAAATGTAACATTCTACCAACCACACACCAAATATTCTTTAGATTTTTTTTGTCTCTATCACCCGATGGCTTTGGTATCTGATAACATCATCTCCCATAATTTTTGTTTCTACATATATATTTTGTCTTTTATTGTTTACTAGCTCTACAAGTTTTGGATCTGTTTGAGTGATAGCCCAGTCGCTTCTTGCACCTCAGCTACTTTGAAACAACAACTAAATTTATTTATTTATTATTATTTATAGTTCTACTTAAATACTACCTCCTCACAAGCCCAAAAACACTACTACAATACAATTTACACACATGGATGTCAATTTGAACATCATAAACTCCAACAACAAAAAATTTAGTTATTTAATTTTTTTTTAAATGTTTATCTGGAGGTACTTCACTAGTTGATGTAGTTTCAGCAATGCAGGTAAGAACTACATCATGATAGCAAACCACTATTAGAATAACCTGCATAGATTTCCACCCAAAATTATGAGTTGTTGCTAGTTTGTAAACACCAATGCCTTCACTTGTAGTTCAATTTCAATTGGAAATAAGCCACCTCACCTATGAATACCTTTTTTGTAGCTCTCCATGAAAGGATGTGTAGCCAATAGCATTTAACCGCTTTCACAAAATAATAATGGTTGCACAAAAAACTCATTATGGCACTCACAAATAACTATCTCTTATGAGCATGTCGTCGAATGGCAACAATTGTCCCAAATCTATGCAATCGACCTAGCTCTCTGGAACCACCTGGATCATTGGTTTTCCTTAGCTCTTTGGGTCTATGGTTCTCTCCATAGCTCTGATACCATGTTGGAACATGATATTATTTCATGTTAACAAAACATTAACCAGGATCATAATAATATGCATTGAAACATAACAAACACATTAAGATCACACACATAAATATTGACACAAGATATTGATACAATGTATATCGCAAAAGAGATATATTTACTGTATTATGCTTCTATATTCAAGGTATGATCCAAAAATGGAGATTTATCTCCAATATAATACAATACATGAGTTTTCGATCCTTAAATTGTTGCTCTCCCCTACAAATCCAAGAAATGCAACATTTCACATTCTTGTCATTAAGATAAGTTCTCAACATGCTACATGTCAATGTGACTCTTCATACTCATCTCTATTTTGACACATTGCACTTTTTCAAAGTGACACATAAATTAGACCAACTAATGTAACACTCACAAAAAAAGGAGCACAGAGACTTGAGACACAAATGTTTAAAAGGATTTTGCCATTGGAAGCATAGGTCAAGAATAGAATTGGGAGGGTCCAAAGCAATATCGAATGTAGCAAAAAAAGAATGTAAGACATTGGAAGAGAAAGAGAATTCAATGAATATGTGAGAGATTTATTCCCAAGTAGGATGGCAAAAGTAGCAATAGTTAGGGATGATCAAACCACGACTAATAAGGTTATCAATGGTTAAAATTCTGTTTTGGACCACCAACCAAAAAAGTAAGCGATCTTAGGGATGAGATGCCAAAGCCAAATGAGATTAGCGGGAAACCAACCTTGATTGGCATCTTCTTTGAAATAGTAAGCATATTTGACAATGAAGAGACCATGGTCATTGGATTTCCAAAATAGGGAATATTGAACAGTGATACTGGGTGTAGACACCTAAAACATGTCAAGTTTAGGATACTACTCATATGGGCACATCAATAAACCATATGACTATTATTGGAACTCTCCAAGAGCTAGCAATGGTTCTAAACACTCACTAGGGGTAGTTATGACCTATTAATGTGTAGCTACTATCAAATAAAGCAACTACTAGCCTAGGCCACTGAAGCTCAAAGAAGCTATGGCTAGCCGCTGCTGTGGACAATGGATAGCAGCAAAACAAATATACCTGTGAATGAGGGCTCGAATCATGCATGATAATTGAACTTGCATTGAATTCAAGTAGTTTTGGGTATGAATATCCCAGAGTTCCTCTTAACTACCACTCCCATGCAAGTCTAGAACTGAGTCTTTCCCCCTAATGGCTAGTTTCATTTAAATATGAATCTTGGCTTCTCCATGAAGCCAAGATTTAGAATTTGGGAGGGCTAAATATGCACCCTCCCAAAAATAAGTATAGATCCAATATTTTATGCAGTGAAGCCCTATTTGAGTAAGAAATGAGTTGATAACCCTTGAGGAAAGTCGAAATTCTACCCATTTGTAAATTGTCGAGCCTGCTACCAACCATGGAGCTTTCAAAGGTCTAAGAAGCATACATCATAAAATCATAGAAATATAATGTAAATCCCCATGATTTTCATTGCCAATCTATCTTTGGATACTAAGGTAACCCTTGAACATCAATTTAGATGAAGAATTGAGTGTCACAACCCTTGGTTTGTGAGGTAAAAGATCATAGTTAGTGACTACTCTCTTAGATAGTGGCCTATAGGCTTAGTCACTCTGAGTGACAATGGCTAGGGTTTGAGTCATCATTTTTTGATTTCTTAGCATAGATTTCCTATTATTTTTGCTTTATCAGCTCAAATTAGAGTAGATATATCCTTTCCATTGCATTTGCATAGTGATTTATCAATTATTTATGTATTTTTTCTTATCATTGCATATTTATAATTTCATCATCCTTTCATGCATTTTCATGCAAAATATTTGAAATGAACCTCATAACGAGAGGTTGCATATGCTCCTAATTGTGTTTTGTTGTTTCTTGAACACAGATTATAGATTCTTGACATATTTGAAGAATTAATGGCACCAACTTAATGCAATCAAGTGAGAAGAAGGCATCCATAAGCCCTTAGCAGTTTGTATCGACTCTAAAATACCTATGGATTGTACCACCCTCATTTAGGGGCTTCAAATATTGTAATCATTGTATCAAGATATTGGTATCCCTAAGAGGGACCTACTTGTAACTAATTTTTGTCAAGAATCAATAAAGGAGGCTTTATATTTTTTTAATTCATGGTTTTATATACTTGCTTCTTTTAGGCTTGATATAATGATGCAAATAGTGTAGGTGCATATTTTCTAGGATCATACAGATGGCGATCATGACAGGGACACCCAAAAAATGATTTTTTGATGATATCTTTTGTGTTTTTTGTATGCAGGCATGACTGCTCTGATTGACAACGGCTAGTAGATCTAAGCCACTTTTGAAGGTAGAATATAGTCAAGGCCACCCCAAGTGACAACGGCCAATAAAAATATGCAACAATAAAAAATCTAAGTAGTAATAGACTTAGATTCCAGGTTGGTGGGATTCTCTATAATTTTTCACTTCTTTGTTTGTGTTTATTGCATATTTTCTAGGATCATACAGATGGCGATCATGACAGGGACACCCAAAAAATGATTTTTTGATGATATATTTTGTGTTTTTTGTATGCAGGCATGACTGCTCTGATTGACAATGGCTAGTAGATCTAAGCCACTTTTGAAGGTACAAGATAGTCAAGGCCACCCCGAGTGACAACGACCAATAAAAATATGCAACAATAAAAAATCTAAGTAGTAATAGACTTAGATTCCAGGTTGGTGGGATTATCTATAATTTTTCACTTCTTTGTTTGTGTTTATTGCATATTTTCTAGGATCATACAGATGGCGATCATGACAGGGACACCCAAAAAATGATTTTTTGATGATATATTTTGTGTTTTTTGTATGCAGGCATGACTGCTCTGATTGACAATGGCTAGTAGATCTAAGCCACTTTTGAAGGTAGAATATAGTCAAGGCCACCCCGAGTGACAACGACCAATAAAAATATGCAACAATAAAAAATCTTAGTAATAGACTTAGATTCCAGGTTGGTGGGATTC
>JAQPPZ010008352.1:0-13119 GCA_028583015.1 Wollemia nobilis
TGGGAAGACAGGTCACCATGCAACTTATTGTCCACAAGATGGTGAAGAATATTTTTTTTGTGGTCAACTTGGTCATGATGCAGGTTATTGCAATGGGTTTAGCAGCAGTGAAGATGAAATGGAACTCAAGGAAAACAAGCACAATCAAAACAGGTATGAAAAAGAAACTCTACTCTTGACAATAGAATAAAATGCTTCTATTGAAGACCAAAGAAAGTAAGAAAATTTAGAAAAAAAAAAATAAGGAAGCCACTCTTAAGGAACTTGTTGAATTGAAAAGGAAGAACTTAGAATTAAAGGCTCAAATACAAGAGGATGAGAAATGTAAGAAAAACCTTCTACAATATCTCTCTGACTTGAAAGATAATATTGAAAAGGCAAGGAAAGTTGAAAAGCTATGGTTGAATAGTCAAAGGTAAAAGAGCTAGAATGTGAAAGACTTATTATTGATCTTGAAGAACTAAAAAGGGATAACTTGGGATTAAGGGTTCAAACTCAAAAAGATGAGAAAGTAAAAGCAAAGTTTCTACAAGAGCTCACTAACTTCAAAATTAAGGTTGAAGAAGCAAGAAAAATTGAAGAAGGTATGGCTGAAAAATTACAGATAAAAGATCTAGAGTGTGAGAAATTAGAACATGAGATAGTTTCACTAAGGATAGAAGTAAAATACTCTAAGGACAAGCTACACAAGGTTGAGAAAAAATTCAAAATCCTTGGATAGGATTATTAGTGCACAAAGATCATCAGTCATGTAAACAAGACTTAGTTTTGAAGAAGAACAAGGGAAACATGAAGCATAAAAAGGAGATTCAAGCTCAAGCACCAAAGAAGAAGAAGCTTCAAAAGAAGAGAATAAAAGAGAGAGTGAGACTTCCAAGGATAGTTGGACAATATAAAGTTCAACAAGGAAATGAACAATACACAAGTAAGGAACAAATGGAACAAGAAACAAGATAGGGTAGAAGAGACTAAGACACCAATGGGGTCTAGGCAATATTTCTTCAATGTACGTTGCTTCTCATGTCACAGGTTTGGAACAAGGCTACACAATGTAGGACACATGAAAGATAGGAATATGGAAATTTTAGAAACATGCATCTCTTTCAACAGTATTGTTACTCTTATAATTAGTTCGGTCATAAGGCAGTTAATTGCAGGGTTCATGATAGGAATGGACATGGCTTCACCAAGAGGAACTACTAGACATTTGCACCTTCAAGGAATAACAACATTAACTGTTATAAGTGTAATAATGATGGGCATACAAGGTGGTGTAGAGCAAAAATTCCAGAGACAAGCAAGAATTGGAATAATCAAAGGAATAAGAAGGATTAATTGAGGAATAAAGTGGACAAAGATGAAGATCAGTGTATGTTGGGAGTAGAAATACTCCCACCCTAGAACTAACCACCTCAAGAGGAGGTGGGGGAGGGGCTAAGCTAAGAGACTCATTCTTAGCCTTGAGCCCAAAAGGTGACCCTTTGTCATTGATGTCAAAGGGGGAGATATTTGAGTTAGGGGGAGAGCATTGATTCAAGGGGAGCAGTTTCTCAGGGGGAGCAAAACATAAAAAGGTAAAGGAAATGGTAAAAGGTAATTGGGTTGCCATCAATGAAAATGGGATATTGTTGGAAATATGAGCAAGTTTTGTTTTCATTGATATCAAGAGTCAGTTTCAGTGAGTAGTATGAAGTCAAGCATCAGTTTTTGTCAGCAGTACAAGTGGAAGATTGCTTCTAGGCCTAAGGAAAAATAATATTATAATATACCTATTATAATATTCAAGGTGGTCAAATAAGGTCTAAAGGAGCAATAGAAAGGCCCAAGAAAATAATATTATAATTTGGTATTATAATATTAAAGGTCTAAAGTATAGACCTAAAGTAATTAGATTAATTATAAATTAATTATAATAACTTTATTATAAATTAATTTAATTAAATAACCCTAAGGTTAGGATTACAAAGGGCAAGATAATAAAATTAAGGCGTCGACATCGAATATCTTTTTCACCTGCTGACATGTTATAGGGGAGAGCACATTGTATATAAATACCATGTGCCTTGGAAAACAAAAATCATCCTTCGAACGAATTAAATCAAAGTGCATGTGAATTGCATGGAAGAAGAGGACAAGGTTTTTGCTTACATGGTGGTCATCGAACGCATAAGAGGAAGGAGGCTTGGAGCATCATACCCAACCGTGGTGGTTGGGCCAACGATAGGCAACTGTGTGCTTAGGGTGCTAACAGGCGGGAGGTCCCACGATCAAACCTTGATGACAACAATTTTTTTGGGTTCGCGTTTTAATTTTAGGCACCAAGGAATAAGGATAAAGCACACGAGGCACTTCTCCTTTCTAAGGTGAGCGCCTAGCTCATGTGGCACGTGGGCCACGACTAGGGCGCTGTGGAGGCACAAGCGAGAGTTTGAATCTCGCCGAGGGCAAAGGTATTTAATTTTTGGAAAATTAAATTGCTTCTAAGGTTTAAGGTGGCATGATTAATTTTTGCTAAGGGGGAGTTATAAGGTTTTTAAGGAATAATTATTTTATTGTGATTTTTGATAAAGTGAATTGAGATAGGAGTTACAAGGTTGAAAAGGAAAATTATGTATTTGTTGGGATAAGTTATGATGTGTTAAATACTTTGAGAAAAGAGTTAAGAGTTCATAAAGAAAATTATTGTGATTATTTTTTTTAAACAAATTGTTGGTTTATATTTTGAAGTGTGGATATTATAAAGTGTAATTGAGAATTGATGTTTTGCATGGTGAAATATTTTGAGGGATTATTTGAATGAGATTTTTGAAGAGGAATTTGATATCTAACCTTTGAGATTGGCAAAGAGGGTGATGTGATTGAGATAGATTTTGAGGTCAATTATTCATCAAACAAAAGGTATGGGCACATCTTCCTTGTGAGTGATAGTTGGATGCTATGAATGCTAAGTTGGAGTGAAAAGGTTTGTTTGATAAGAATTGTTGTGTAAGCTTTCATATGCATGATTGGTGAATGTAGTGAAAATACTTGAGTGAGAACTTGAGAACTATCTTGAACTAGGGTTTGTACAAGATCATGAGTATCATTGTTATGTGAGATTGTTTGATAAGCATTGTTGGAAATAATTGAGTGAGTGTTCATATTCTTGAACTAGGGTTTGTGAAAAGCAAGGTGTGTTTCATTGAGTGATTGGTTGAGTGGAGTTGATTGAGCCTAGTTGATTGGGAGTATTGGAGTGATAGTTTAAGTTTTGTGAAACAAATTGTTCTATATTCTGAATTGATTTGAGAAAGAGATTGAAAGTGATTGAGTGTTTACGAGTGTGAAACATATTGAGTCTCTAACCATTCTCTATATATTTCTATGAGATTAAAACAAGATTCTATGTGAAATGTGTTTGTGTAATTAAAGAGGTATTTTGTGATATATTGAGTTGAGTTGTATAAAGCTTTTGTGAAAGCTAGTTGAGCAGATTTGAGGTAAGTCTTAGAGAAGACTTGAGAGCATATTGGACAAGTTCTAATAAGTACTTGTTGAGCAAATTTGAGGTAAGTCTTAGAGAAGACTTGAGAGCAAATTGAGGCAAGTCTTAGAGAAGACTTGAGAGTAGTTTGGACAAGTTCTAGTGAAGACTTGTTGATCAAATTTGAGACAAATCTTGGTGAAGACTTATTGATAATATTGAGCAAGTTCTAGTGAGGACTTGTTGAGCAAATTTGAGACAAGTCTTGGTGAATACTTTTGAGCAGATTTGAGACAAGTCTTGGTGAAGACTTTTGAGCAGATTGAGCAAGTTCTAGTGAGAACTTGTTGAGTATATTTAAAGTAAGTCTTGGTGAAGACTTGTTGAGAATATTGGACAAGTTATTGAGAGGACTTGGTGGACAGTTTTGAGGTAAGTCTTTGAGTATACTTGGGAGCAAAGTTGATTGATTGATTTGTTCAAACCTTGAGTTAAGGGTTGGGGAAGATCTAGCAGAGTTGATTTGTGATTGGATCAAGCTTTGTGTTAAGGCTTGAAGACATATTTGAGGATAGAGTTTGGTGCATATTTAAGGATAGGTTTGTGCCAGACCAGAGATAGAGATTGACATTATTTGTGCTAGATCGAAGGACTATGTTTAGTGCAGATCAGAGACAGAAATTGAGCAGATTTATGCTAGATCGAAGGATTGTGTTTAGTGCAGATTTGAGACAGAGCTGAGAGTAAGCTTTGGAGGTGATAGAGCAGAGTACAGTAGTCTCCAGTGGATAGAGATCCATTAGCTAGGGTAGTTAGGATAGGTCTTCTGAGTGAGGACAAGAGTCTTCAATGGAGAGAGATACACAAGCTAGTGTAGCGGAGGCAATAGTCTTCTAGAGGATTACCATCCAGAGTAGATGAGAAGGAGTTCTCCTATGGATAGAGATCCACTAACCAACTAAGGGGATTGGTGTCTCATGTGGATAGAGATCCACGAACTTGATTAGGATATTAATGTCTCCTTTGGATAGAGGTCCATAAATATTGTAATAGGGAAAGTATTCCCTTGAGATTTGTTGAGAAAATTTTAGTGAAATATTTTCTTCGTGGAGTAGCCCACATTGATTAAACCACGCTAAATTGGTGTCTCTATTGTGTGTGATGATTTGTGCATTGCTTTGGTTACTATTTTTTATGTTGCCATTGATAATATTGGATATTACTATTTGGGAAAGAAAAGTAAAAAGTGGTCATATACTTTTCACCCCTCCCTCTTAGTATAAGCTTTAGTTCTTCAATGTTCCCCCTCTGACAAGAAAAAAATTCATCAAACCATATATCAAATAGTGGTTACATTAAAATGCCCATCCAAGGACTTGATTTCTCAAGTTTTGGGTTCATAAAATTGTGCACATGCTAAAATCAACTCATAACAATGATGTATTTTATAAACTAGGTATTGTGCCAAATAGTTGCTCCAAATTCTTGACCCAAAGCTTGTGGGTTGCATGGATTTGAATCTTTGCGATGCAACTTCCCTTATATTCTTTGTCCTTTTTGAAATCCTTGTCTCTAAAATTTTTGTCGTTGGGTATTTTTGTAGTTCAATGTTGGAGGTATAAGTTGATATAGGTGCCTCAAGAGCTTCTAGTGAAGGGACCATCTCTGGTTTGGAGCCATTGGCCTTAAAAGAAGTCATGTAGTTGGTCATATTTTTCTTCTCTATTTTAGCTGGCTACTTGCTTGCAATTCTTTGCTTCTGCAACTATGTTTTCTCATGTTCTTTTGTGCTCAAGAAATTTTCAAGTGCTCCATATATAGTAAAGGAGTTGATGTTAGCTTTTGAAGCTATATACTTAAGATTAATAAACCAAAATATATGAAACAAAATCACAAACTAATATATATGATAATGGCAAAGTTTTGCAAGTATAAAATACTAAAATAACTCTAATATCTACTCCTAAATATGCCATAAAAAATTTCTAACGAAAATGGTGCCATAACTTTGAAAGTACCAAGTTATTACATTACAAATAATGTCATATTACATCTTCACATTACCTTGTATATATAATGTAATGCGACTCTTCATATGAAGCACTCTTGGCCTTCACACTTCTTGACTCTTCATATTCCTATTCTATGGACACAAGTACACATGGGCTAATGTGCACATTTACATTATTGAATATTATGCACACTTGTGCATTTATTACATTACATAAAGTAAATCCTAATCTAACAAATATGCCAAAAATGTAATATACTCTAACAGTTGAATGGGAGAAAGATCCTTTATAAAAGTTTTTCCTTTGAGCCTTGCATCTTTGCTACCTTTGTTCATGTGCCACGAATTTATGACCCCATTTTCGTTAGGTTGTGGAGGATGCTTGCCACCTTGCAAGATCAATTCTTATCCTCTACAAAGCTATCTTCGAAAGATACTCACACATTTTGAGGGTGATTCATTCCTTGTCCATTATTGCTCAATATCTTATGCCAATTCCTTTTGCTTTAACCAAGGTTAAGGTGGAGGTTGTCTCATCATTCGATGTACCTATTTTTGCATAAGAGCATTAATTCCACCTCACAAGATTTCTTGGAGGAAAAAGTGATTGCTTTCTTTTCACAATTGGCCATTTGTGAAGTCTCCTAATTGGCTATCCAATATTGGCACCTATTTTGAATAGTTACCCTAAATTTTATTATCATCCATTGATTGGTTTTATTGGGTGACCACCATTAATATTTTTCACTGTTATGACACCCTCTAAAGTTGCATTGGTGTTCGACTAATTTGGAAATCAATGGTTGATATTGCTTTTTGGAAATTTTGGAAATTAATGCAAGCTACTGATGTGAATCATCGAAGACTTGGATTTTGTTTTTTATTAGAAGTTTCATCCTATGTTGTTGATCGTTGATATTTGAACTTTTATCATTTTTTCAATGGAGCTTTTGTATTAGCACGAACTGATCCTAGGAACTTCTTGACATAGTATTTGTTGGAAGTATTTGAAAATGGTGCAAGTTATGGTTCAAACTAGCTAATGGAAGCATTTATAACCATCTAAGGGGTTTGATGATTTAGAGAGACTTCAAATCTGTACACACTTTTTATGTGCATGATCCTAATAGGGTTAAAATCACACTTTTGCTTGAGCTTTAGCCCATGCTTGTAGATCCATATGTTTTAGGAGGATAAAAATTGTAAGCTTCAGTCACCCATTGGTCCATTTGATCATCTAGGATGAAGGAATACATTTCATCAACAAAAACATCTAACCCAAACCACTCTCCTTTTGATATCAAAATCTAATCGATGTTTAACCCATATGTTTGTAAGTGTTCAACATGATGCAAATAGAGCAGATCAAATGAAATTTTTATCCTAGTCTTGTACGGAGTCCTTAATATTAGGAGGTACCAATCCAAGTACAAATAGTCTCCTAACTTAGCAATAAAATATCTTGATAAACATATGCCAAAAAATGTAGGGCAATCAATTACAACTATGTCTTGTGCTACTATCAGACTTAAATAGACATGAAAAGTAATAAGAGTTCTTTGATCACTCTGATATTTGTACAATATTACCCTCTAGTTGCACCATCCTTTTGTTCATGGGTTAATAACTCAGACCTAATACATCTACCACCTCTTTTGGTATAACTAAAGTGCTTGCCCCAGAGTCTATCAGGTAATTATGTATCAATGTGTCTTTATAGACCAAGGACATAAAAAGTGGTAGGCTTAGGCCTTCTTACTCCTTGGTTAGATATTTATGAAATTGTTGGCTAATTTTGCTATTCTATCTCCTTTTCTTTATCTAGAGCTTTTTCAAATTCTATTTTTTCCTAAGAATGGACAAGATGCCCCATATAGATATCACCACTATGGATTTCTTCAAATGGTCTACTACATTGAGGGTTTCCTAGGGAAGTAACCTTCTGAGTGGTGTGAAAAGGTAGTGGAGGCTTGGCCTAATCTATAGCTAGTTTGATAGAATCCATCAAGGGTATAGGCTACTTAGGGATCTATAAAATATTTTTCTTGATACTCATCGACGATTTAAGTGCACCAAACTTTGGTGGTATAACGACTGGAGGCTCTCTTTTAGGATTAGTTTATATTTTCTAAATGCTCATGGTGGCTTGGTTGATCTTCTCATACTCCTCCATTACCCACTTTTTGGCCCTTGTCACATAGTTTGATCAAATTAATGGTCTATTATCTACTAGATTATCTATTCATTCAAATATTGTATATACTTCTTCCTCATCCTAGGTTACTAGGATCTACTCTAAAAACATACCACTCAACTCAAGGAGGGATGAGGAAGATGGAGGTTGGATTGCCACTTGTGCTTCAATCCCTAAATAATATGTATATGCCTAGGCAAGCATCATTTCATTTAGCATTTCTATAGATGGTTTGGAGCTTTCTCTAGGATAGAGTTGTGTAGGGTAGGAATTTGGAGTGGGGCAGTACCAAGCAGCAAACTCCTCCACATAATTATTTTATATGGGAGCTATCTCCTTGGTAGGATTAGGAGGTATTTGCTACAATGGGGTCAATATTGAGATTATTTTTTGATTGTGGCTTTGTGCCTAATAAATACCCCTATTAGCTTAGAACTTGGGCCTTAGATAACCATTGAAAGGAGTTCTACCCCTATTTGTTCAAATAGATAGTTTTGCTCTATCTCTCTCATTGCCCCTCTAGTTCCTCTAGCCATGGATTTGTGATTTGAACCTCCCTAAACTATCTTATGAAAAATAGAATTGTTGTTTAAGCAGTGACCATTTCTAGTAATGGTCTAAAAAAAGTGTATAGGTGTTTATATACCAAATCGATTGGATTGAAGATGGTCAAAATAAACTATACCCCAAATTGATGATTTGGGTACCCTAAAAAAATCTTATGGGTGCTACATATCAAAATGATCAGCTTGATGAGGTGATCATAATGGACTAGGTCTCGAAATGATATTTTTTGGCACCCTAGGCTTTTTGTTGCTTGACTATCAACTATTTTTCTCCTAAGTCTTGTCTGACAATTACCTAGTTTGATAATTGCCCTATCTAATATTATATTTGATTGTTAATGATAGTTGGCTTATCTGATATTATCCTCAATTGTTACTGATAACAACCATGTTTGATACTATTCTCAATTGTTAGCGATAACCAATAGTTTCAATATCACTATTTGTTTTACCCATTGTGCTTATGTTACTAATACCAACAACTTGTTTCAAACTATCAAGAATTATTATTGTTTCATCAATTACATGACTAGCGTAGTCTCCTTTGTATGTTTAAGGTTTTTAGGTGGATAGACCAGTTTAGGATTTGATAAGCAACAAAAATAGGGTTACTCTAGGCTAAGGTTTGTGTACTACCCATAGCCCTATGATATACTATAACAATATTCGATAATGCTCCTACCAATATTTCAAGCCATTACCTGAGGATTCCATATATACCCTTGAGCACACTACCCACCTCTCTGAATAATATAAGAGAGTAATCTTTTTTAGTGTTGTGCTTAATGCATAATGATTAGATACACGATGGAAGGCTTCATATGGCTAAAATTCTCTTCTAAACCTAAGGGGGTCTTCATATATACCTAAGGGTACATAGAAGCTCAAGTTTATCTATGAGTGCTTTTTGAGGTCTAGGTATTGGAGTATGATCACCCCCCACTTTACTAGATACTTTACAAGCAATCTATCTTAACCAATAATGACAACTCTTTTATAAAGCACAGGGTTTTCAACCTAGTCAACTAAAACAAAAAAATGACTTGGGATTTTATAGTATAAATTACAGAAGGAAGGAAAATTATACCTAACATACACAAAAAGACAAGACAAAAATTGTTGCAGATGTAGCAAGATATGACCCTGAAAAACGTTCTAATACCACTTGCTAGGAACCTTATAGTATATTAAAAGCACATCCATACATTATTGCAATAATGTATACCTACTGCACACGAGGATGACTTTTATTTAAAAAAAAACATTTAAACCTTCTCCTTAGATATCTTATCTTGTAAGTATACCTACTACACACGAGGATGACTTTTCAAAAGTGTCACCACCTCATCCTATTACAATATGCTCTCTTTGCTACACGGACACGGCAAGACTTTCTTAAGGTTTTTCATTGGTTTCCGTAGGGAATACTTTTCAAACCTGGAAAATATCATCAACATGTCATTTATATCAGTCAACATTTTGGAGAAAATGACTTAAAGGCAAAAAGGTTTTTCATTGGTTTGTAGAAAATACTTTTCAAACCTGTACATGTCATTTATGTCGGCCTACAAGATGACTCTCGATCTATGGAAAAATTGAGTTAGAGGTCCAACACGCGTAATGAATTTTTTGATTAGCAAACTTCTTTGTATAAGTGCACTTCTATGCTTTCCAATCCAGCGTAAATTGAATTTGGAAGTCGAAGAATCTCAGCACTGCATTCAATGGAGGTTGTGCGCTTCAGTATGTTTCTTCTTTTTGTTCTCTGTCATTTCTCATTTGGTTCCTCTTCTGCCTCTATCGTCAACAATAGCAATGCTTCCTTTCATGATGAACAGTCTCTTTTGGTCTTCAAGACTTCCATCACATTTGATCCGAACAAAGTTTTATCTACTTGGAATCCCAACACCAATTTCTGCAATTGGAGTGGGGTTACATGCACGCCTCACAGGAGAGCGCTTACTCTTGATCTTGGAAGTCTGCGTCTGGGGGGATCCATGTCTCCGTTCCTTGGAAATCTTTCATTTCTGGAAAGGTTAAATATCTCCAACAATACTTTCCAAGGAGCTATTCCTCAAGAACTGGGCCACAAGCTCACCAATTTGAAAAATCTCACTCTGTGGGGCAATCAGTTGACTGGTCCAACTCCGACTTCTCTGGGAAATTGCTCAAAATTGAAAAGACTTGACCTCAGCCTCAACAACCTCAGTGGGAATGTGCCTCTTGAATTGGGTAAGCTCAAATCCCTGCAATATCTTGTACTCAATCACAATAGGCTCAAAAGCACCAGGACTTTGCTTTTTCTTACAGCTCTTGTCAATTGCTCTGCCTTAAAAAAAATAGATTTAGATTATAACCATCTCTATGGGGTGTTGCCTCCTTCCATTGGCTTGCTGTCTCCATCTCTCTCTATATTGTCCTTGGCAGATAATCATATAGGGGAGAACATACCTCCAGAGATTGGAAATCTGACCAGCTTGACCTTGATAAACTTTACTAGTAATGTATTCACCGGCTCCATTCCATCTGAACTAGGAAGGCTTAAGAAATTGGAGAGATTGTATCTAGACCAAAATAAATTACAAGGAAGCATACCCAGTGAAATTGGCCAATGTTTGAGATTAGGATTACTTTCTCTTTCATTCAACCAACTCTCGGGACAAATTCCTGACTCGGTTGGCAGTCTTCCACAGCTAAGACGTCTTCACCTTGATCATAACCAATTCTCTGAAAGCATACCTTCCAGCATTGGAAGCCTTCTAACAATGGAACTGCTTGACCTTTCCTATAACAGTCTTACAGGAAACATACCCCGAGAAGTTGCGGGTCTGGAAAATATACAATTTTACTTTAATCTGTCTTGGAATTCCCTGAACGGCAGCTTGCCGAGCGAGATCAGTAAGATGGTTAGCACTCAAGGAATAGATCTATCTGGAAATCAGTTGTCCGGTGCCATTCCAGAAGCTCTTGCAAATTGTATTGCATTGGAATATCTCAATCTCTCTCACAATGCATTTGCAGGCCAAATTCCGTATTCAGTTCACAAGCTGCAAAATCTCCAATCCATGGATCTCTCCTACAACAACTTATCTGGTGTGATACCAAATTCTTTGGGAGAGCTAAAGGTCCTGAGCTTTCTAAATTTTTCTTTCAATTCATTGACAGGAGAGATTCCTAAAGCAGGGTTGTTTGCAACCCTTACTGCTGCATCATTCCAGGGAAACCCTCGACTCTGTGGAGGATGGATACAGTCATTACCTCCATGTCCAAATACTGGAAAATCTGGGGTATATGTTATATACATAGCTGCTGCCATGTTTGGTATAATGGTATATTGCTTATATATTTGGTTTTTATACAAGTGCTTTTTCCCGTATCAGAATGTGGAACCGTCACTAAAGCCTGCACATCCCAGGATATCATGTAAGGAGCTTGATAATGCAACTAATGCTTTTGGGAAGGGTAACTTACTAGGGGTTGGTAGATTTGGCTCTGTATACAAAGGAGTTTTGGATGATGGAACATTGGTGGCTGTCAAGGTTCTCAATTTGCAGAATGAAGAAGCTCTGAAAAGTTTTAATATGGAATGTGAAGTACTGGGTAAAGCCAGACACAGAAATCTAATAAGAGTCCTAACTTCCTGCTCTAACCTAGACTTCAAAGGTTTGGTTCTTGAGTTCATGTCTAAAGGAAGCCTTGAAGAGAATTTATACCGTGATTCCAGCAAGTGTGATATTGGGGGTGTCTGTAAAATAAATTTACAGATACTATTCCAAATAGCCTTAGACATTGCTCGTGGTTTGGCATATCTCCATCATGATTGTTCAATTCAAGTTGTTCACTGTGATTTGAAACCGAGCAATGTGCTTTTGGACTACTATATGACAGCACATATAGCTGATTTTGGAGATGCCCAAATATTTTCGGGAAATTCTACGCATTCTCTTTCATCAGCAGATACACTCAAAGGTACTCTGGGCTACATTGCCCCAGGTGAGTATCTTTCTTTTTTTACCTTTTTTTCTTTTTTCTCCATTGTTTGCCTCTTCAACTTTAATGTTATTGATTTAGTTGAGAGTATCTAACATTTGGTTTAATGCAGAGTATGGAATTGGTGCAAAGATTTCAACAAAAGGAGATGTTTATAGTTACGGAATTGTGATATTAGAGATGATTACCAGAAAAAGGCCAACAAACCATATGTTTGTTCAAGGACTCAGCTTGAGAAAATGGGTTCTAACGGCTTTTCCTGATAAAATTTTAGATGTGGTTGATAACAGCCTGCTACAGAGTAATAGTGCTACTACATATGCTATAGGTAACTCTCTTGTTCAACTCATACGAGTAGCTTTGCTATGTACAAATGATTCACCTAAAGACCGACCAAGTATGGCAGAAGTGGTGGAGTTATTGGAAACTATTGAAGATATTTCTGTAGGTAGCAGACTAGGTTCCATATTCCCATCTGATCCATACCAAATGGTAGCCAATTCAAGCAGAGTTGCAAATATTATTGTGGCATTACATGGTCAGAGTACTTCCACATTGCAGACAACATCATAAGCTGTGATTATTGGAAACAAAGATAGATAGTCCGTTGCATGAACTTGACAACTCTCCATGTACAATATCTTCAGCACATTCAAACAAGGATCAGAGATTACATAAGATTTTCTCGCTAATGTGAAATAAGAAAATCTACTATTGAATATCATGTCTTTGAAAGTGACAATTTTTTTCGACATAGAGAAAGGCAAAATGATTGCAAAGAAGAGACGTATTGATCAAAGAAAAATAAGAAAAGCAATTAAGATAGAGAAGCACCTTGAAGACCTAAATAAGAATGTATTTGTGTTCGGCAGAGGAATTAGGATAAACTACCCCA
>JAQPPZ010008353.1:0-12820 GCA_028583015.1 Wollemia nobilis
AATCTAAGCCCCACTACAAAAATGACCAAGCCAATTGGATCGATTGCAAGGCCTAAGAAGGTACGTGTGTCAAATTGGCATGGTGTTGACACTTCACTCACTTCCTTACATACGCGCAACAATCTCGCTCTAAAGATGGCCAATAATAGCCCATGCAAAGAATGCACTTTGCGATGGCCATACCGCTGAAGTGGCCACCGCATGTACCATCATGCGCTTGGGTGATCGTCCAAGTGGACTCCTGTTGGTCCAAGCAATGAAGGAGGATCCCTTTGTAGCTCTGAAGGTACAAAATGTCTCCTAGCAATACATTTTTTGCTGCTTTCTGTTTGAATTATCTTTTTGCGACATGCGTCAATCCAAGTGGGAGGTTACCTAGCTTGAGGTAATCTCTTATGGGTGTGTACTAATCCTGCTGATCAGAAACATTGATGGTATGAACAACCAATCCCTCTTGAAATTCATCCCTAGCAAAAGCTGAGCGGGAAAGAACCTGTAAGAATAGTTTTGTGTTGTTATTAATGGGAATAGGGGAGAACAAGGACCCCTAGTTGGCTTGATTCAGACAATCATAGATTCTATAGAACCTATCCTAAGACGGCTCGATCTGGATCAGGTGGATTCCTGGCGTTAATTCAGAGTTTGTGCGCTCCATCATGGATCATGATAATGTTTTGACTTGAATGTTTGTCATATCACTAGAAATGTCTTGCGAGATTAGTGACCCCAAGGAGGCCATAGTGTCCGCAAAATGATTCGATGATCGAGAGAGTGCCTCGATGTCGTACCATTCAAGCTTTGCCAAGAATTTATCCACAAGGGCTTTGTAGGCCTGTAGAACTGGGTATTTGCATTGGAATACCCCTTTCACTTGGTTGACAATTAATAGCAAATCACCAAATATGTTCAAGCATTTGATGTTCATGGTGATTGTTGTCTGAAGACCTATGAGCAAGGCTTCATATTCGGCATTGTTGTTGGTGCATGGAAAATCTAGTTTAAATGATAGAGGCATTGGAGCCCCTTGTGGTGTGAATAATATGATTCTCGTGCCACCCCCTTGTTCAAATTTAGAACCATCAAAGAATAAGGTTATGTCAGCTTGTGACTCAGGCTCATCTGAATCTGGCGATTCTGAGACATGGAAGACCCCATCATCGGGTAGCTCTATGGTCAGAGGCTGATCATCTTTGAGAGGATCCTCTACTAGTTGATTTGCAATGAATTGACCTTTGATGGATTTTTGTACAATGAATTCGATGTCAAACTCCATCAACAACATGATCCATTTTGTTGTGTAGCTACTATGATAAGTACGACTCATCATGTACCACAATGGATTCTCCTTAGACACAACATACATCATATTGCTTAGCATGTAGTGGCGTAGCTTTTTGGTAGCAAATATCACTGCTAAGAATAGCTTCTAGACGTATGCATAGTTAAGTTCATAACTGACCAAGGTACGACTAAGATAGTAAGTAGCCTATTCTTTATGTAGTTCATTTTTTTGGGCTAGCATGGTGCCTAGTGCCACCTCAATAGCTGAGATGTACAAATAGAATGACACTCCTAGCCTAGGTGGTGCTAATACTTGTGGCAAATCCAAGTATAGTTTAATTTCATCGAAGGCTGACTGGCACTCGTCTATTAGGAAAAAGGTTAGAGTGCTAACAAAAATATATTAACAAAAATATAACCTTAACCATTAACCTTAGCATAGGAATAAGCTAGGTATTTATAGGTTACAATATGTAGGATAGATATTAAAATAATATCTAATCTAAGTTATCGCTAACCTACGCGCTTAGAGAAATAAGCGCCAACAACTAACAACTAACCTAGAATATTTAGAAAGTTATCTAGGTTAACCATTAGATATTTTTAACAATAAATATCTACATGGTAAATAGTCAAAGTAGATGTAATAATCTAACTAATGTAGTATAATGCAATATACTACCTCATTTTACCCTAATGGAGTAAATGGTAATTATCCCAAGTAATGGAATATTACTCTAACATCCCCCCTTATTACATTATTTGGGTAATACATACATATCCCTCCATACAACAATATTTGGGTAAAAGTATATAACTGCCCCAATATAGTGAAGAAGATGTTGATCTGCTGGTTCTTTGCTCTGTCACAGTGCTCTGGCTGCTTCTAAGCAAAAATTGGGTCATTCCTCACTTTGTCTTCACGCCAACAAATGTCCTTATGGTAATCACATCATCCAATCGATTTGCATGGGTAACCAGCCGCTGCAATCGTTAGGTGTAGTAGAATAGATCACTTCATACAAGGTTAATTCATTTACAATATGAATTTGCAAAAGATAAGGTAGCTAAGGTGTCGATCACTATAAAAAATGCACCCTTATAAGTTCCCCCCTTCTTGTTGCAAAACATAGTGTAATTATTTTTCTGAAGGAAGTGTGACTAAGGTGTCGGTCAAAGCCAAAAATGCACCCTTATAAGTCATCTTCCCTATTTACAAAAAATCAGTGAAGAAAAGAAATGTTTATCCCCCCTCAATTGCATAAAGTGTGCAACTCAAGAGTGTTGTGAAGGATTTACAAATATTGCCTCCTAGACAATTTTACATCACAAAAAGTCGCTCCTCTTGTTACAAGTACTTCAAACACTTAGAATTTGCTATTTATGAAGCCTAAAAGAGGTACAAGCACCCCTTATTGCAAGGTCTTCAAACAAAATGCTTATGCTATTTATGAAGCCTAAAAGAAGAGAGAGAGAATATGGTGCTTTTTCCCAAGGGACACATGTGTTTTCCCTCTACAAAACTGTATTTAGCAATTTTAGCACTCTTTGTGCTATCTTTGAACCAGAAACAGAATCAGAATGAGACACTTCACAAGAAATATGGCTTCTGTGTTGTGCCTTTGCCATTTTAGTTTTGCTTGTATTGAAACCAACACTGAATGGTGTCATGGTTGTCATTTTTAAAATTTGTGCAAAACTATGCTATCTAGGCAATTTGATCAAAAAAGTTCACCACTTTGTCCTTTCTTATTGTAAGTACTTCAAGCATGTTTGCTGTTATGAAGTCTAAAAGAAAAGATATATTTTGTATGATGACTTCTACTTTTCTGAATGCCTTTACAAGTTTTATCTCCCTCTTGTCAAGATTTGTGTTTGAAGGAAGAAATGAATTATCCTAGTGAAATGCTACCCCCTTGTGTAATAATTTATTCATGGGTCGGCACTTGTCAGATAGTTGTGATATGAAGCGTTTGATTGACGCAAACTTTCCCTGCAAGCTTCTGAGCTGCTTGATGGTGGTTGGGGTAAGCATTTCAAGGATTTCCTTGAATTTATTTGTATCTACCTTGATTCCTCATTTCAAGACTATAAAACCCAAGATTTTTCCATATGTGACACCAACTACGCAATTCTTGGGGTTTAGTCTAACTTTGTGTTCGATGAGGCAATCGAGGATCTTGCTTAAGTCATCGAGATGGTCTAGGAACAAAAGATATTTGGCCAAAAAATCATCCATATAATATTCCAAAGTTTTATGCATGTGATCGTGGAATATGTATGTCATAGCACGTTGGTAGGTGGCACCTGTATTTTTAAGGCCAAAGAGCATGACCTTATAACAAAATGTACCCTAAGGCATTGTGAATGCCATTTTTAGTTGATCATCGGGATTGATACGAATTTGATTGTATCTCGAGAAACCATCCATGAGGGAAAAAATTTTATGGCCTGCTGTAGCGTCTACTAAGGCATCGATGATAGGCAAGGGGAAATCATCCTTGGGACTCGCTTTGTTTAGATCTCAAAAATTAGTGCATATGTGAATCCTCCCATCAGGCTTCTTAATGGGTACCATGTTGGACAACCATGGTGGGTAGTCCACATAGATGACAAAATATGCATCCAACAACTTTTGTAGCTCATATTTTACCATTAAGGCTACTATTGGGTGTATCTTACGTAGTTTTTGCTTTTGTTTGACTGGCTTAACTATCGGATCAAGCATTAGATTATGCGTGACTAGCTACAGGTCTAGCCCTAGCATGTCTTTGTAGGACCATGCAAAAACCTCCTTCTTCCCTTTGAGAAGGGAAATTTAGTCGACTTGCTCTTCGAGGGATAGACTTACCCACAACTTGATAATTTATGGATACATTGGATCAGAGCCGATGTCTACGTTAGTCATATCTTTGACTAACATGTGGGATCCATCCTCCAACTGGTGTGGAGTTGGGATTAGGTGGATATCATTGTTTGAATTTAGATCTATGTTTGGAACGTTAGGTTCCTCTTAAGTGTGGAAGATATCCTGATTTGGTCCTGGGGTGAAATGAAGCATCTCACCGTAAGACCAGTACTCTGATGGGGATGGTGGTGAGTCAGTGCGATCCCAGTCTATAGCATCTAAGTTTAGATACAATGGTCATGTTGGATCAGATAGATTATGGATGGGGGCAGTTAAGTCAATGGAGATCATGTTGATGAAGTGAGTTTGGTCTCCATTACTGCACGGGTGGTGACTCGAACATCCTTGGTGATATTTGTTCTTTGGATCTGGCTCTGGGGGTATTGGTACAAATGGATCAGCCCTATGTGTAGATAGAAGGATAGGGTCTACCCTTGGCACTGATGGCTCTATAGGGTCTCTAGGCAGAAGGTGCTCTCTGTATGCCTGAAGTGGCGGGTGTAGCAATTGGTCCAACTGTGCTTGGTTTAGGTGCCACCTATGCCTTTGCCCCATGTTTAGCTGTTCAAACATGTCGTCAATGTCCATGGGGTATTGTTTCTATCGCATATGATTGAGATATGCCATCTTAGTTTGATCTTCATAATCACTATCGGAGATCCATAGACCTTTGTTGGCTTTGACAACTATTTGTGACATGTGAGGCTCGTATTACTCGAGCAAATTGATCTGGTCCCATTGGGGTTGTTTCACTCTCTATGGGAGGACCTAATTTTCTTGAGGTGGCCCTTGCTCGACTAGAGCATTCAAGGGGAACATCGTTATGAAGTTCTCCTAATAGTCATATATGGGCGTCACTTGCGAGTGATTTATATCGGACTCGAAAGGGTCCCAAGGTGCTACCTCATACTCTGAATCATCTTCTAAAGATCCTTCTTGACCTTGTCTATATCCATTATGGAGGCAACTTCTTGAACTTTCCCCTTTCTCGATCAAAGGGGAGGAATTTTTGAGGCCCACAAGGTTGGTTTTTAACAATGGGAGATAATCCCCCAATGTGTATGTTGTGTTAGGATTGGCATATGGGTCTTGTCCCAACCCATCCTTGTTGCCTAGCCCTAGGCCTTACATGTTCTCTACCAAGATGTCAAGGGGTAGAGGGTGGTTGAACCCTACTCTTTATTTGTCGTATGGCATCTGATATCTTGGTTGGCAAAGAACGTGCACTCCCTATTCATACCTACCCAACCCATATCCATGCCAATTACATTGGCCAAGATATCTCAAAGTGAAGTCTAGATTGGAAAAATAGTTGATGTCCTCAGAAAAGGGCTCTTCATATTCTTCCTCTTGCAGGTAAGGTTCAATGCCATTATCGAGGCCTGCATATACAAAATTTGTCTAGTTTGGTAGGTATCCTAGAGGAACAATAGTGCCGATGGGGAGGCGAGGTCTCCCCATGTCTTGCATGGACTCAAGTGTGGATGTTGCTACAATGTTCCACACTAGGTACTCCCCCAAGCACTTATTGGCCATCTCAACGATGATCATTGGTGGTTCAGGGGGAGGGAATGGGAGTTCTTCCTGAGTCCACTCCATGTCGGGTGAACTAGGCATCTCAACTTCGATTCGGCTAGGCATCTTCTTGGTAGATATGGTTGAGACTGATGGTGGTGCCTCTTCCAGGGGTTTCTTCCCATTTTCCTTTGGTGTGGCCACCATAGGTGGCATAATTGGTGAAGGACCAGATGATGAAGATGGACCCAGCTAGGGATTTGAGGGACTTAATAGCAAGGATGCTTGTGAAATCAGACCCTGTTTAGATGGATTCAACTAAAAATCCAAATGTGTCGATGGAAGGGTTGATTGTGGCATTAATTGCATTGTATTGCAATACTTGAAGGGCTCTAAGTCTGCTAGGACTACATGCACCTGCCCTTTGAATGTGTACTTTAGATACTGATGAGCTATCGAAGGGACACACTTCATGTCCCTGATCCAAGGCTAGCCCAACAATATATTATAGGCCATATCACCTTCCAAGATGTGGCACAATGTAGGAATAGTCTTTTGTCCCACTTGGATGGGTAGGACAATTGTGCCAATCGTTGAGCATATCACGTCATTGAATGCTCGAAGAGTATAGGTGGAGGCCGTGATGTGAGATGCTGGCAACTTGAGGTGTTTCAAAGCTATTGTTGTGATTATATTACTAGATGAGCTAGTGTCCACCAACACCCTCTTATATGGAATCCTGTTGACCTGCGTAATGACGTGCAGGGGTGGATCTACCATATCACTAGTCATTGATTTTAGCTCGTCTTCTCTAGAGGTGATGATTGGCTCGGCGTATCATTTTACATGTCCCACAAAGTTGTTGAAAGAATTTGCTTTGTGGGGCTGCAACTCGATGGCTTTAAGTATCTCCATAAGAGCCTCCCAATGGGGCGTTGATTGTTGTATGAGCTCGTATATGGAGATCCTAGATGATGTGGTCCTCAGACTTTGGGTAAGTATGGTTTGAATTATGGCCATTGGTCTAGGTGGAGGAGGTTGCGTAGGGTGATGTTGATGTTGTGACATTGATGGAACCTCTCCTGTAGCTACCACGGGGGCAGCTGTGCTTGGGTACCTCTTGTTTTGAGTCACTATGCTTATCATCCCTACATACCCCTGCATGGGGCAGTTCTATGTCACCTCATTGACTTGAAGGGTTTTTTCCTACGCATCATGGGCAGGCAGGGGGTATTTGAAGACCTCCATCTGTTGGTTGTTTGGTGCCACGAGATTATCCACCGCTAATGTCTTGTTTTCTATTAGGTCTTGCACTAAGCTTTTAAATTTCCAACATGCATAAAGGTCATGTCCCTTTTGCTAGTGAAACCTATAGTACAAGTATTCCCTATAACCCTTGGGTTTTGGTGCATTGGGGTCTACAGGTTGACTCTCTGGCAGGTTTATCAAGTTTACCATTGAAAAGCAGTCAAACAAGGAGTCTTTAGACTCTATGAATGGTGTGAATTGTTGCCTAGGGTGACGTTGCTAATTTTGCTCTTGCCTATGATTTTCTCTTTCATAGCTGTCAAGAGGCACTGCCTGATAATTAGCCTTTTGGGGCTGCATTGCTTGTGCAGGCTTTGGTGTGTTGATAGCAACCTAATTGACCACAATGGGTTTTGGTTGTGTGGTCCCCATTTTGACATTTTTAGGCCACTCTTTCTTTCATGGCTTGGCAATCTCACCATCCTATATATTGATCTCCTCAATGATTCTGGCTTGCACCAGGGCTTCCTCAAGAGTGGCATATTGCTACAGCTGTAATAGCATGGATATCGACCTCAAACAACTATTTGAGAACATTTGGGTCAGGTCGACCATGGGAGGGAGGTAGGGCACATTTGAAAGCAATGTCCTCCACTGATTTCCATAAGCTACCATGGTCTCTTCCTCATACTACCTGAGGCTAGCTAGGTCACTTAATAACACCTTATTCTTGGTGTTGAAGGCAAAGCATTTGAGGAATGTGTCCACTAGCTAGTCCAGGTTACTCATGCTATGATTTGGCAACTGAGTGAACCAATCTGAGGCAGGTCCTATGAACATGGTTATAAATGTTCTTGGTAGCAAAGCATCGTTGTCCTGAATGCCATAGCATTGGCTTAGGAATATTTTCATGTGCTCTTGGGCATCCTCCTCCCCTCTAAATATTACCAATTGAGGTATTTTAAAGTGTTTGGGGTATGGGGGTGCAGGCACTGAAGGATGCATAGGGTGACTATAGAGTTGGCGTAAAGTGGGATTTTGGGGCCCAGAAGTCTTGGACTCCATAGACTCTAAGCACTCTAGCAATGCTTTGTATGCATCAAAAGATTTGATCTCTTCCTCCTTGGTTTGTTCCCGTTGTGCATTGCTAGGAACTTGAGGCCTATGGAAGGGTAGTCGGATAGCACCCCCTATGCCTTGGTAGGGCATTTTAGACCGTTCTTATTCTTGCTCAAACTCCTCATAGGCCTCCTGAGGAGTTCCTGGACGTGACCTATAAACATGGGTGGGTGCCCATAATTGGCTTTAGGGGTGGTCTCCCGCTAAGGTCTATGAGGTCTTGGAGGCAATATTTGATAAAGTCATGGAGACCTATCTCCCACCAAGGGGTTGTGACTCTCATACAACTCTTTCCTATGCGTGCGAGGGGTTGGGACCCTCTTAGGCACAGTCTTCTGGAGCAACTCATCTATCTAACACCGAATGCGCTCTTTGCTAAGGTGATACAGGTACTCCAACTATTGTTGGTCTTGCTCATGATGCATGATTTGCGCTTGGGGGGTGGCATGTCTGGCAATTTTTTCTATCGTCTTGAGCCTAGGAGGCCTAGATGCCTCCCCTACACATCTATCTTGATCATGGTGATCCAAGATCTCTATAGGTCGATTCCCTCTATTGAGGTTAGCAACAGTTACTCGAGGCTCTGGCCTCAGTAGGTGATCCTGATAAATAGCAGGTGCAAAAGTGCATTATTCCCATGCTGTGCATTGTTCTTGAAGAATGCAGTGGTCTTCCTCATGCTCCCTTTCATATATGTGAAAGGGGAAGGCAGAGTTGGATCACCCTATCTAAAGAGCCTTGCGCTCTGGATTTGGTCTATTGTTTCTAATAGTGATAAGGGGTAGAGGAGGGATTATGTAATCATGTGGCACCATTCTGATTATGTGACTATAAACACTGATCACATTGACACACACAGCCCCTAGGGCAGCCCCCAAAGGTTAACCAGTGGTCCTAACCACTCTCACAATAGTTTTGGAAGGTCAGAGGTCAATTTGGCACCATAAAGCACTCTACTCCATACTAGTTCCACCCAAGGATGATTACAAACTGGTATTCATTCCACCCAGGGATGATTAGCAGTATTCACTCAAGGGTGGGGCGAATAGCAATTTTGACGGGAAAAAAGTCAAATCTTGACAAATGGCAGCTCAGATCCACCACTTAACTCTTCCTTAACTGCATGGGAGTGTGAGTGAGTGTTTTTGAGCATTAGAGGCAGTTACAAGGGTAGTCATGGAGCCCCTAATTAGGGATGAATCTTCTCCCCCCTGGGAAGGGATGATTGCCAAGTGGCACCTCTGCATGCTCAATCACAAGAGACCTCCAGGTCTATAAATTGGTGAGTTTTCTCACCACAAAATATACATAGAAGGAGCATTTTGAGCAATGAAGTGCTGTCATTTTACATCCACACATCTTCTTTGATTTGTGCCTTTCACATCCTTGATCTCTTTTGGAGAGGAGGTCATTGGGTGATTATTGGAATGGCAGATACGGAACCAAAACCCAATATTTGGCCACAATATCCTACCAAATTTTCCAAAAACACCCCATAAGAGGTTTTGGACCCATCCCAAGTGGATTTGTGTCGAAATCAGGCCCCAAACGATGGGTGTCCTGCCCCCGGGTGCCACCCCACACTGCTGTAGTTCTAATCGCCCTGCCCCAAAGCGATTAGAAATCTATGGTAGATTTACTTTCTATTACTTTTGAATTTTATTCTATGCTTCTTAGATAGGTTTTCATTTAAATTTCACATCATTTTGAGTATTTTATATCATGTTTTTATCATTTCTTGCCTTTATAACATGCAGGTAGCATCCTCAAATTCTCGGTGATAGAGGCCAAATTGGGAAAATATGACCTTCTGGGTCTTCCCAAATACCCCATTTTAGCTAACCCCTAACTTTGCAGATGATTTGGAGCTTCTCGGATGTGACATTTGGGACAGTGCTTTTTGACGCTTTTTTGCAGGTCTATTCATCCTGGCCTAGAGAGAATACGAATCTGTGGTGAATTTTTTGACTGTTCCATTTGCAGTGCCTTCCCGGTGATGTTTTTATGCCCTTATAAAGTTTTTAGTTCATTTGGATCTATTTTAGTTATCGTTTTATTTATATTTTGCATGCACTAATTGAAGGCATGGGGATTGCATGTTTCATTTTATCTACAGGTGCTACTGACTATTTCCTATTTCCTTGAGCATAGGGTCTCAACATCAGAGGAGCAGCAAAGATTCAAGACTCATCAATGCAAGTGGCTATGACGTTTGGCCCACCCACTTTACATGTGGGCACGCGGAAGAAGGAATGGCATCTATTGATGTGATAAGAACACATTTAATGCTCCTAGCCCCTAAAAAGGGTGGAGGTGAATTGTAACTGAGTTATGAATCATATTAATAAAAAGGGATGTCTTCCATATTGGATTTTTATTTGGTTTCGATTTGTTTAGGCTTCTTTCCTTTCATGCAATTTCAATTCATAGGATTTAGCATTATCTTTTGTTTCGTTTACATTGCATATTGGATTTTCCTTTTTGTTTTCTTATCCTCGTTCTTTCAATGGTTATCATGGTGGGACCTTGTTCTCTATTTTTGATATCAAAAATCTGATTAAAACTTGATTGTTTTTTGCTTGCAGGTACCAAGTTTTCAATGCTGGATTGTTGTTCGTTCCAGTCTGTGACAAATACAGAGTTAGAATTTGTCTTACCTAGGGATGAATGGGCATTCGTCCCACCCTATGAAAAATAAAGTTCTGTTATTCGTCCCACCCAGGGAAAAATAGCTCTCTATGTAGTTTTAGGATAGAAATTCAGAACCAACCGATTTGGGCAGAGAAGAGGTAGGGGTCCTAAAAACCTTCTATAATTTTCTGTTTTTTGTTTTCTGTTTTCTGGTTATTTGCTTGCTTAGGAAAAGTTGTACTGCATGTTTACTTTATTTTATGCAAAATAAAAAGAATCCCACACATCACATGGTAATTTAAAACACCAAGGATCTGGTCGTAAAACCCCATCCCTGGATCAAGACCAACAGTGGATTTCATCACCACCTTGGCTTGAATTTTTGCATCCATAACCTCGATCGCTACCATTGCTAGACGTAAATCCTGAAGAAATCTGATCAAGTGTAGCTGGGATGATTCCCAGTGCATGAGGATAAGTCTTCTATGGTAGGTATCAAAAATAGGGCGATTCTCCTTCCGTACCGCCTATGTTCCATGTACCATATGCTCTCATGTACCAATAGTTTCCCTCACATAAGGGTAGGTATATAGAGAGGTTGGTATATCGGCCTGAAAATGGTATATCAAAGGGGTGACCATTTTTGGTAGTCATAATATCCATCTTATTGCATTTAAATGTTCTTTACAAAATCTTTCAAAACAAAAATCAAAACACACTAAACCAAGTTTAGGGCACACCTTTAATCTTTAAATGAGATAATCATTGATTTGTGTATGTGTGTGATATTTTCTATTTAGTGTAGCATAAAAATCATAAAATGAAATAAAAATCTATGCATCTTGTAGGAAAACACCACCATGGTGTACACTCATAGCCAAGCCCAGTCACATGCAGGAGCTACGAAGAGTGTACAAGGTGGCACAAGTCACCTCCGCTATAGCCCTAAGGACTTGGTCATACCACCTTGGCAGCCTGACCCACAAGAGAGTCCACATCATGCCATTTCATAATGGGACTATAGAGGCACCCCTTTGAGGGACACTCTCGTCTAACATAGACACTTTCAGGAGGAGTCCTTACACATGGCACTCAATATAAATGGTAAGGCTCCCTTAGAAGCTCGATATGAGTTGCCACCGTGTGATGAAGCACTAGAATAGCATAGGGTCCATGAGGAGAGGCCACATGATTATGTCATCCCTCCTTTACCCCCCTTCACTATTAGAAACAATAGGCAAAATCCAGAGCACAAGGCCCTTCAAACAGGGTGAGCCAACTCTATCTGCCCCTTTCACATATACGAAAGGGAGCATGATGAAGACCATTACATTCCTCAAGAGCAATACACAACATGGGAGAAATGCACCTCCGCACCTGCTATCTACCAGAATCACCTACTGAGGCCAGAGCCTCAAGTGAATGCCACCAAACTTGATAGAGGGAAGTGACCTATAGAGATCTCGGATCATTACAACTAATATAAATGCATAGGAGAGGCATCTAGGCCTCCTAGACTCAAGATGGTAGAACAAATTGACCTGGCAGTCACCAGACATGCCGCCCGCCAAGCGCAGATCACACAACTTGAGCAAGACCAACAATAGCTAGAGTATATATATATCACCTTAGGAAAGAGCGCATTCAGTGCCAAACAGATGAGATGCTTCATAACACTATGCTTGAGAGGGTTCCAACCCCTTGCACCCAAAGAGCAGAACCATATGAGAGGCGCAACCCCTTGGTACGAGATAGGTCCCCATGACCTTACCAAGTGCTACCTCCGAGACCTCCTAGACCTGAGCGGAAGGCCACTCCCAAGAAAAACGATGGGCACCCCCCATGAGGACCCACCCATGGTTATAGGTCTCATCCTAAAACTCCTCAAGAAGCCTATGAGGGGTATGAGCAAGAAGAAGAGTGGGCCGAAATGCCCTACCAAGGTGGAGGAAGAAATTAAATCTTTCGATGCATATAAAGGGCTGTTAGAACGCTTGGAGTCTATGGAGACCAAGACTTCTGGACCCCAAAAGCCCACTTTACGCCAACTCCGTGGTCATCCTGTGCATCCGCGTCGTCTGCAGCAGCCCCTTACCCCGAAAACTTTAAACTACCTCG
>JAQPPZ010008354.1:0-15704 GCA_028583015.1 Wollemia nobilis
TTGTTGGTCACAAATCCACCTAAGTATAAGATTTCATCACTTCTGTGCCCTAGACTCAGCCAAAATTGAAATGCTGAGACAAAGAGAAGTCTCCCGAGACAATCTCTAGAGAGGGCTGGCTCCCAAACTAATCTAAATTGGTTTCAAGATAAGAGTGTAGGAAAGAAATGGAAAATGCTGAAAGAAAGGGAAATAACATAAAGAGATGGAAATATGGCCGAAGCCGATAGTTGATGGGGAGAACAACCTCAAATAAAAAATAACCTCATCTAGATCCTAAAGCTAAGAAGCAACTGATTCTTAGAATGCATATACAGAAATTGGATCAAGCATTAGCCGTAAGTTCGCTTCCAATTATACTCCAAACATTCAAATGCAAATATAGCCAAATTCAGAATAGCAAAATTCAACTCATATTTCAAAACTAGACTAAACAGAAGTAAATCACATAGAAAGCAAAACATGAACAATAGTTTGGATCACCAACTCCAGAAGACACTAAGAATAGAGCAAAATGCATCTAGGATTTCTGCTCCAATTTTTGCAAAAAAGTCCTCCTTTTGCTTGAGATTTTACATTGGTATTTATAGAGTTCTTTCCTCTTCCTTTCGAATCACATCATTTAATACATAAAACAAATTTTGAAGAGGTGATCTGCAAAATGTGCACTTGAAAAGAGAAACAATCCCCCTTGGAGAAAACACGTTCCCTATTTTTATGGATCAAAACTAAAAATTAAATAGAAACAAGGGACCATATTTCTTCATTAAATGACCATTATCAAGGGAAGCTGGAAGTTGTTAGGAGATCACGAACAAGAGCTTTTAATGTTGGAGGTGTCTTTAATTTTGGTGGCTTCAAAAGCTGCCTCATGTTCTTCCATCTTGCGCACATAGGTAAACAACAACATTTAATCTTGGAGACTCTTTGACCACGATCTCAAAATCAGTTGGAGAAATTTTAAAACATTACTTCATTTGATCCTTATCTTCTCCTCATGTTATCCTATGCAATTTTGAAGGAAAAATGTGGACTGAACTGTATCGGGCCTTTGTTGTTGCTTCTATCGCAAAAATGAGATAGGTCGCAAAAATGTGACATGTCGTGAAATCGTGACACTTTTACCTTACTGCTTTCTGTTTCTACCACCAGTCATGAAAATGTGACATGTCACGAAATCATGACATTCTGCATTCATTTCATTTTGTCCCATGACATGTCGTGAAATCACGACATTATCCTCTGTTTCGAATTTTTTGCTGCTCCTTATCGCGAAAATGTAACATGTCGTAAAATCGTGACATCTTCCTCTTAGCGCTGTCTTTGCTGCTGTATACTTGCAAAAATGTGATAGGTCGCAAAAATACGAAATTTCACGAAATCATGACACTTTCCTTCTACCATGTACTTTTCAGCCTTTGTTCCGCAAAAATGCGACAGGTCGCGAAAATGCAACATGTTGTGATATCACGATGTTTTATTCGTTTTGTCCTTTCATCTTCAACAAGTCATGAAATCGTGACATGTTTTTATCTTCTTGAAATTTGCTGCTTTTAGGCCGCAAAAATTTGACATGTCATAAAATCGTGACATTTCGTACTATTTGGCTACTTTTGCACATTCTTATCGCAAAAATGCGACATGTCACGATATCGCGACATTTCTCCATGCTTTGCCCTTCCACCCAATATGTCACGAAATCGTGACATTTTCCTATCTTCTCCTTCGTTGCCACTTCTTGTCGTGATATCATGACAACTTTCTCTTGCTTGGCTTCGTTTCTAAAAATGTTGTGATATCGCGACATCTTTCTCCCACCTTGTGTTTATCTTCAGCCCTTTCGCGATATCACGACATGTCGCGATATCACGCCATTCTGTACCATCTTCTTCTTTTCTACTTTTCTGTCGCGATATCGTGACAAGTTTCATTGGCGCTCCCCTTGGCTACTGTATGTCACGATATCGTGACATTTTCCTGTCACTTTGCTTTGTTGCCATTTCAAGTCGCAAAAATGCAACATGTCGTGATATCGCGACAACTTTTCATTTTTCACTTCCTCACCGCAACAAGTCACGAAAATACATGTCGCGATGTCACAACAACTTTTTCGTTATTGCTTTATCCTGTTGCTCCTAGCACGAAAATCCAATATATCATAATATCATGATAGTTTTACTCCCTTGCTTCCTTTGGCTGCTTTTAGCCGCAAAAACACGACAGGTCACGAAAATGCGACATGTCGTGATATCGCGACATTTTCTATACTTAGCTGATTTCTACATTTGGATGCCACGAAACTGCAATAGGTCGCGATATCGCGACATCTTTCTCTTACCTTGCTTGAACACAAAACTTGTTTAGATTTTTGTATTTTCCATTTCAAAGTGCTTGGAGGGACAAACATAAGAATGAGTATCTCTACAATTTGTGCATTCTCTTGCATGATTAGTAACAACAAAAACAATGTGGCAAAAATGCCAAAATTCTTGGCGGCTTGCAGGGTATATAGTTCTGATGTATGTACGAACCTCAGGCATTTATCCATTGGGAAACAGAGTCAAGAATCTGGAGGAGCAGAAAAAGTGAGTGCTAGTTGATGCTAGACATCTCTGCGGGCTGCTATAACAAGCTCTTGCTGGTACTCAACACTTAAAAATAGGACCTACAGCAAAAAGTTATGGAAGAGTAGAACTTCCCTTATTTCTTGAACAACTGCATTTTGCCTAGCTTGTTTGAGCTGAGTAATCACCAGGTGCTATGAAAGGATCTCCATAGCAGTAGTGAGAAGCACCTGAGTTGCAAAAATGGGAATGAATGGAGTGATGACCAATAGATGTGCAAGTCGTGGAACGGGAATGGTGAATGATGGAATGGTGGAATATGGAGGAGTAGAAGTGGTAGATACAGCAATTGAAGAGGGTGTTACTGTGCTACCCGCTACTGGGATTCTATGAAAATAGAGAATGAAATGGAAGTGGATGAATTGGATAAAGTGGTGGGAAGTGTGGAGAAATAGTCAAAAGACAAAGGATGAGAAGAAAGGGGAAGTGAAGAAAAGGGAACATCAGAGAGGGGAATAGAAACAATAGTAGTGGCTTGATTATTTACAATGGAAGAAGGAGTGGGAGAGGAAGGGAATGGATTAGAGGGGAAGCCACTAACTTCTAGGAAGGAAAATAAAAATAAAGAGAAATAAACATACCTGCGAGCTCGTGTGCAAAAGGAGCTGAAGTTAATGAAGAAAAAAAAAATTCTTTTTTCATTTTCTTCTTTTTCTTATTTTTTTTTTTCTCTTTTTTTTTCTATGTACAAGGTAACCCCTGAATTTAGCTATGAACTCTCGGGAGAGACACATACCAAAACATGGCTCTATGATCTCCTAGATCCTAGACCTTGAACACACACTTATTGGTCTCCTGATTGATAATCAGCTCGGAGTCACCAAAGATTTGCAACTGTCACACTCCAAGTTTCTCAGCCTTCTTAAGACCTAGGCATAAAGCCTCATATTATGTCGTATTATTTGTGCAGCTCCAGGTTAGTCGATATGAAGATGTTTTCTATAGGCTAGAGGGAGAAATAAGAATAATCCTTACTCTCGCACCATTTTTGCATCGTGCTCCATCAAAATAGAGCTTCCATAATTGATCGGGCATAGAGTCTTGACCAACTTGATCAAGAGGCATATTTATTTCAACCTCTTCAGGATTTGTAATGGAGTAACAACCAATCTCAGTTTCCACCATGGCATTAAAATTGAGCATTGAAAACTCATCCTCTAAGCGAAGCTCATCCAAGACTTCATCCATCAAATTAGGCTTTTCTTGACCAACTTGATCAAGAGGCATATTTATTTCAACCTCTTCAGGCTTTGTAATGGAGTAACAACCAATCTCAGTTTCCACCATGGCATTAAAATTGAGCATTGAAAACTCATCCTCTAAGAGAAGCTCATCCAGGACTTCATCCATCAAATTAGGCTTTTCCAATTCTTCAGTTATCATGTTGACAGAATGTGTGGACTTTTCTTCTTCTCTCATCTTCTCTATATGAAAAGTAGAAGGCTTCTTATTGTAAGTATGAATTCTTCTTCCTTTGAAAGGAATCTCCAAGTGAGAATAATCTAGAGAAAGGTAGCCTCCCAGCTTGGCAGTGAATTCTCTTGACAAACACATACTGAAATATGGTTCCAAATCAACCACAACTACCTTCTAAATTACTGTAATTTGAGGCATACTATGTAGAGCAATAGGAATATCCTTGATTACACCCATAGTCTTCACGGGAGTCCCATCCAACTGCAAGACACCAGGGCTACTTCTTGTATACTCCATACCCATGGCTTCACAAACTGCCTTTGGCATGACAGTTGACGTAGCACCAGAATCAATCATGCAGTTGTGCACTATCCAACCCTCCATCCTGAGTGACAAATAAAATGGGGGTGGTCTATTTTTTCCAGTGGCTGAAGTAGTTAATGTTTGAGACATAACTACCTAGGCTGGAACCTTCCCCTTACTTTGTATGGTCTTCAAGGATTCATGTAAGAGATTTACCTATCCAGGTAGCTGCAAGGTGTCATATAGACTTACTTTAGCTAGTATCTTTTTGAGTTCTTCAATGATGTTGTACTCCATCGATATCGGCTCTTTCCCTCCACTGGAAGATTCAAATCTACTTCTATATTGCTATGTGGCCTCCACTCATTTTCATTTAATCAATGATGGATACCACAGCATCTCTATAGCTTGTTCCTTTGTTTCTGCTTGCAGCTGAGAGATAGAAGCTTTAGCTTGCAACCTCTCCTTTGCTTGTGGTGAAAGCGAATCCTTTAGCAAAATAGGTGGTTATTGCAGAGCTAGAGGATCATGAGTCTTTGCAGGTATTTGTTGCTTTGTTGCTTGTGTAGGAGGCACTTTCAATGGCTCCATCTTAGCTGGATCTACCAACATTGGTTTCTTGCCACTATGTGTCAATACTACCATGTATTCCTCAAGAGACATTGCAGAATTATGATCCACCTCTCGAATCATGTTTACACGGATCCTCATAAGAACTTGCATATAATTTTGGTGAACCATGCAAATGGACTCATCATGTGGATCATTGCATGAAGAACACCAGTAATAAGGCTCATGTGAAACTTCAGAAGGGCCAGCCTCTTCCCTTACCAGGATCGCTAAGTTCCTCTCAGGTACTTTCTGTATAGCCTTGCTAGGAGCAACTTGCTCTCTAGTTATCGCCAGAGCTAATATTCATGGCTGATAGTTCCTCTCCACCTCTCTTCGCTCCATATATGTCACCTTGTTAGTGAGAGCTCTCATGGCCAACTGAATTTCTTACAAAACAGCCAATTGAGGATCTGGGCTTGAGGACACAGGCGATGCAGGTAGAGGTAATGGAACTGGTGGAGAAGGTAATGTAGGAGTTGGAAGTGAAGAGGTTAATTATGGAATGGGAATCATAGGTGCCGAAGGTATGGTAGGATTCCATGAAGATGAAGGGTACATGGATGGAGTAGTGTAAGATGTGGAGGTTGCACCTGTATGCTGGTATTGTGGAAGCTCGAGAAAAATAGGCATAGTCATCTTCGAAGGCAATTTTCCAATGGCAATAAGATCAACCTTAGCCTTCTGTGCCTGGGCATATAGTGCAGAAAAGGTTTGAACATTGGACATCCTAATGTTCATACCAATATCTGAATGGAAATCCCTAATAAAGTACAATGTTGCTTATTCATGAGTAGGGTGAAGACCTTCAGGAACTCTCTGCCAAGTTCGGGAAAACCTAACATTGAAATACACTATCTCCTCTTGAGGATGCCTCTTGATATTATTAAATTGATGCACTAAAGAAAATGGGTTTGCTTGCTCATTGAAACCTTGGATTAGCATCTCTGCTAATTGATCCCATGAAGTTATGAAGTTGGGAGACAAGGATCTATACCAGCACAACAACTTACCTCGGAGTGACAGGATGAGCAATTTTATCATATCTTTGTCTATGATATTATGAATTGAATCCAAGGTTGCCACATCTGACACGTGCTCATACATTGTCTTTCCAGTCCCATCATATGTAGGCAAGGCTTTTATTGCTGTAGCAGGAACTAGATTTTTAAAAGGCAGGTCCAACGCTCCTGAATCATTCCAAGCAGGAACTCAATGTGGAGGAGGTTTTTGACCAGCCATTTGCACTGCAGGATTTGGATCTACTAGCAGACTTGTAGCAGTACTAGGAGGAGTCGAGGATGACACAAACTAACCTGCTACCTACGAAGAAACAACAAATTGCGAGTTCACAAAACTTACCAATCTTGAGCACTCCCTCCAGTTTTGAACATCAATATCGAAGAATTCGACTGGATCTTTTGATTCTTTGGCACTTGATCTCATGATCATGAAGCAAATATTTTCACCAGCTTCAGGATTGGAAATTTCTAGGTACTATACAGTCACCTTTAGCAAAGTCACTGTTGGTCACGAATCTGCCATAGGAAAGGATTTTCTAAAACTAAGCGCCCTAGACCCGGCAAACATTTAAAGGCTGACAGAAAGAAATGTCTCCTAAACCAATCTCCAGAGTGGGCTGGTTCCCTTACTATTCTAAGTTTGTTTTTAGATCAAAGTTACAAGAAAGGAATTGGAAAAATGTAGAAAGAAATGGGAAATATAGTCATAGGCCGAATTTATCAGATCGAGAAAGAACAACAGCAGATAACTCTAAGTACAGCAACAACAAATAACAAAAGACAATGACGTGATTCACTCACAACCTTGCGCAGATGACCTCCAAGATAACATTCCATAACTCACTCTCTCATTTGCAAATGTTAAAACTCAATATAGAATTAAAACTAAGCAGCAAATAAGAAATGCGAGCATAAATTAGGAATGCAGAATACAGAAGGGAAAATGCACATAAAATCGCTTGCGAAACCAGAGAGCTGAATGTCTTATATTCATGCAAAGTACTTGAAAAGCTTTCAGCAAAAGTATCTCTCAAACTCTTGATACTTGCAAATGAGATTTACATTGATTTATATAGAGGCCTTGCCTCTTTGCAGCATCTAAAATTTGTAATGGACCTCCTCAAGATCTACAAAGTATGCAAAAAAAACAAGGAGATGATATCCTTAAACAGCCTCGGAGAAACCAAAAATTAAATGCCATAAGGAGGAGTCGGTCGTCTTCATAAATTGTTGTTCTTGGAAATGTGCATGAAACTGTTAGAAAAATCATGAACAACAGCTTCGAATACTAGAAATCTTCAATTCTGGTAGCTTGGGTGCATTCTTCTATCTTGACTACATCAAAAAGCAGCAACACATTTAATTCTGGAGTGCTTTGAATCATCAAAACTCACAAAACTGCATCGGGCCATTTGAACCGCTTTTTGGCGCAAAACTGTAATAGGTCGTGAAAACACGACAAGTCATGAAATTGCGACGTCTTTCTGCTCCGTACGCTTCTGCCGCTTTGAACCCGTGAAAATCAAACATGTCATGAAATCGCTACATATTTGGCTTCTTTATCTCCTTCTCTACCCTGAGCCATGAAAAGGCGAAGCTATGCGATTTCGCTACGTTTTCTGTCTTCGACTCTATCTTCCCTTCTGTGTCACGAAAATTCGACATGTCACAATTTCGCTACCACTTTTTTGCATGCTGTATAGTCCTGCTTCTAAGCCGTGAAAATGTGACACTTTTGCCTCTGTGTTTCTTCGACTTCCACCATGTCACGATTTCGCTACCGCTTTTCTACATGCTGTACAGTCCTGCTTCTAAGCCGTGAAAACGTGAAACCTTTGCCTCTGTGTTTCTTCGACTTCCACCATGTTGCGATTTTTCTACAAGTTCTATTTCCTTGGACATTGTTGTTCGCCAACCGCGAAAATGGAACACTGTGCGATTTTGCTACAATTCTCTACACTTAGTCTTTCTTCAACAATGTGTCGCGAAATCACTACCAGTTTCTGCCTTCTTCACTGTTCCCACTTTCTGTCATGATTTCGTGACATCTTCGTCTTGCTTGGACTCGTTCTCAAAAGTGTCGCGATATCGCTATGATTTTCAACCTTAGACTCTTTTCATTCACCTGAACCACGAAAACAAAACACGTAGCGATTTCGCTACAATTCTTTGCTTATCTTGGCTTCATCATTCAACTGGCGCAAAATCGCTACCATTTTACACTTTGAGCCTTTCTGTCCAGCCATGCCGCGAAAACGCGATGCGTCGCGATTTCACGACGTCTTTTGCCTTATGTGCCTTGTGCCATATTGTGTCACGATTTCACTACAACTTTGAGTCTCATCGCCCTTGGCTTGGTTTTGTCATGATTTTGTGACAACTTTGTCACTCAGCCTCCATTGACCATTTTGACCGCGAAAATATAACACGTCGCGATATCATGACGGTTTTGCCCCCTGCTGCCGTTGACTGCGTTGACCACGATTTTTCGACATGTCGTGATATCGTGAAAATTTTCAACTTTGGCTCTCCATGCTATTTTTTTGTCGTGATTTCACGACAACTTTCGGACTTAGGCATTTTTTGCATAAAAACCTATAGAGGAATTAGAATTTCAACAGCTTAAGCATGCATAATCAATAATCAAATCAATGTGGCAAAAATGCCAACATTCTTGGTGGCTCGCGGGGTATACAATTCTGCTGTATGCAAGAATCCCAGGCCTGAATCCATTGGGCAACAAAGTCCTGAAAACTTAGAACAGAAAGCTAGCTGTTGGGGTTAATCTAGATGGACTGCTACAACATTTTTTGTTGAATAACTGAAACTTAAAGAATCTGCATTTGGCTTAACTGATCAGGTGCTGTAAAATAATCTTCATGAAAGCACCAGGGATACAAAAACAAAAATGAATGGAATGAAATCCTACAGATGCGCAGGCGATGAAATGCAAATGGAAGAGTGATATGATGGAATGGCAGAGTGGAGAAGTGATGCGATAGATACAGTAATAGAATGCTTCTATTCTACCAGCTACGATGGAAGGGGAATGAAAGTAAATGAACTAATGGAATGATGATCAGAAATGTGAAGACTATGGAATGAGAATGGAATGGAGAACTGAACCATAAATAAATGCGTAAAACAACAGAGAACTTATAAGAAAGGGATAAGAAGAAGCAGGAATAATAGGAAAGGGGAAAAGAAACAACAACAGTGGCTTTTTTGATTGCAGAAGAAAAAGAAGTAGAAGGAGGAAAATGAAGAAGGGAAGGGAAGAAAAAGGGAATGGGAAGGAAGAAATTGCTAGAAAACCACTAACTGCTAGGAAGGGAGAAGAAAAAGAAAAAAAAAACAGGCACCTATGGCTCGCATGCAAAAAGAGCCGAAGTGGATAAATAAAAACAATATTTTTTTGTCTCTTTTTGTTTTTTTTTTTTTTCTTTTTTGCTATGTACAATAGTTTACGACATGATTGGCATGTCGTCACCAGAAACCTAGTTTCAGAGGGTTATCCAATAAATCGACAGTGTCTTGACCAGATTCGATCATACTTGAGTCGGTCCTTAAAATTAGGATGACCCCTTCCTAGAGTTCTCCATGTTGCAAACAAGGGCAAGTTATCCTGCATGCCAATACCCATACAATCGACAAATAATGTAGCAAAGCGATTTGCCACATGGAAAGCTCCTATAGGTACCCATTGTAGTAATTACTGAAGCCAATACCACCATCTTGGAGGGTTCCCTGGTTGTGAACTGAGAACGGGTTCCTCCAACTCCTGGATCTGATCATAGAAATTGTCCAACAACAAAAATTTCTCTAGAATCACTTCAGACTCTTCCTCTTGATGAGGCATACTCAATATATTTCGGCTAAATGCATGCGTGTTGTGCATAGTTATGCCCTCCTGGTGCTCAGGTTGTTGTTCTTCTTCTTTGTTCATCTCTTATTGATCCATCTTCTGAAAGAAATTACAAGCAACCATATCATCCATGGCTGGGACAATGCTTGCATATTCCCATCGTTGAGCTCCACACAGCTGCATCTCAGGTTTTTGCATAGTATAAGGAATATGGCATGATGAATGTTACATAGGGTAGACATGGGTGGTGACTATCGGATAAGGTAATGGAGCTTCTCTCCACTGTAACTTTCCTGATAAGAGCAAAAGTTGTTTCGCTTGCAATGCTTCCTCAAATATTTGAGGGAATCTACATTCGCCTGATTGCAACAAGAGGAGGCTTATGTCTAGATGAAAAGCATGAACATAGAAGAAGTGGGCTTGGGCGGGTGTGGGTCGGATCATCTCTGGAATTCTCCTCCAACTTCTGCTAAATCGAACATTGAAGTCAATGATACTCTCCAGGGGTGCTCTCGTGATATACATGAAAAACTGAAAAGGATCCTAAGAGCTATAAAAGAGACCCTCATCGAATCTTTTGATTAGCACTCCTGCTAGATCATCCCATGAGATGATGCTTTAACACCTGAGCAGTCTATACCACTGTAACACCCTTCCTTACAAAGACAAAACCAGAATTCTGAGCATAACATCTTCATGAATTATATCATGTAAGGTCGACAAAGCATCAATATCTTCAACATGCTCTCAGGCCATTCCTTGGGTGCCATGATATTATGTTAGGGATTTCAAGGCACTTTTGGGAATCTCATGCTGAATTTGGATATTCAGAGGGCTAGGTTCATCCCATCTAGGACAACTTACCCTCGCCATTATATATCTTCTTTAGCTTTAAAAAGGCAGGCGTCCACGATCAAGAAATTTGGATCTTCAACTCAACAAAGTCGCCAGATGAACTTACAAATCTCCGCTATGAGGTCAAGACAGCTCATCGAAATCTTGAGACCTCCGAGTATAAAACAATAAAACAATCAATTTCACCGATTATGGATCTTTTGAGACAGAAGAAGTCTGTCCCATCGGGCATGCCAAAAACCGTTGGTCATGAATCTGCCACAAGAAAGGATTTTATAAAACTAAGTGCCCTAGACCCGGCCAACATTGAAATGCTGGGAGAAAGAAATGTCTCCCAGACCAATATCTAGAGTGGGCTGGTTCCCTTACTATTCTAAGTTTGTTTTTAGATCAAAGTTAAAGGAAAGGAATTGGAAAAATGTAGAAAGAAACAAGAAATATAGTCGTAGGCCAAATTTATCAGATCAGGAAAGAACAACAGCAGATAACTCTAAGTACAGCAATAGCAAATAACAAAAGACAATGATGTGATTCACTCACAACCTTGCGCAAATGACCTCCAAGATAACATTCCAAAACTCACTCTCTCATTTGCAAATGCTAAAACTCAATACAAAATTAAAACTAAGCAGCAAATAAGAAATGAGAGCATAAATTAGGAATGCAAAATATAGAAGGGAAAATACACAAAAAATCACTTGCAAAACCAGAGAGCCGAATGTCTTATATTCTTGCAAAGTACTTGAAAAGCTTTCAGCAAAAGTATCTCTCAAACTCTCGATACTTGCAAATGAGATTTACATTGATTTATATAGAGGCCTTGCCTCTTTGCAGCATTTAAAACTTGCGACGGACCTCCTCGAGATCTACAAAGTATGCAACGGAAACAAGGAGATGATATCCTTAAACAACCTTGAAGAAACCAAAAATTAAATGCCATAAGGAGGAGTCAGTCATCTTCATAAATTGTTGTTCTTGGAAATGTGCATGAAACTGTTAGAAAAATCATGAACAGCAGCTTTGAATACTAGAAATATTCAATTCTGGTAGCTTGGGTGCGTTCTTCTATCTTGACTGCATTGGAAAGAAACAACACATTTAATTTTGGAGTGCTTTGAATCATCAAAACTCACAAAACTACATCGGGCCGTTTGAACCGCTTTTTGGCATGAAATTGTAACAGGTCGTGAAAACGCGACAGATCACGAAATCGTGACGTCTTTCTACTCCGTACGCTTCTGTCACTTTGAACCCACAAAAATCAAACATGTCATGAAATCGCTACATATTCAGCTTCTTTATCTCCTTCGCTACCCTGAGCTATGAAAAGGCGACGTTGCGTGATTTCGCTATGTTTTCTGTCTTCGGATCTATCTTCCCTTCTACGTCACGAAAATCTGACATGTCACGATTTCGCTATCGCTTTTCTACATGCTGTATAGTCCTACTTCTAAGCCACAAAAATGTGACACTTTTGCCTCTGTTTTTCTTCGACTTCCACCATGTCGCAATTTCACTACCGCTTTTTTGCATGTTGTACGGTCCTGCTTCTAAGCCACGAAAACATGACACTTTTGCCTTTGTGTTTCTTCGACTTCCACCATGTCGTGATTTCACTACAAGTTTTTTTTCCTTGGACTTTGCTGTTTCCCAACCACGAAAATGGAACACTGCGTGATTTCGCTACAATTCTCTGCACTTAGTCTTTCTTCAACAATGTGTCGTGAAATCGCTACCAGTTTCTACCTTCTTCACTGTTCCCACTTTCTGTCATGATTTCGTGACGTCTTCATCTTGCTTGGACTCATTCTCAAAAGTTTTGCAATATCACTACGGTTTTCAACCTTAGACTCTTTTCATTCACCTGAACCGCAAAAACAGAACACGTAGCAATTTCGCTACAATTTTTTGCTTAGCTTGGCTTCATCATTCAATTGGCGTGAAATCGCTACCATTTTACACTTTGAGCATTTATGTCCAGCCACGCCATGAAAACGTGACATGTCAAGATTTCGCGATGTCTTTTGCCTTATGTTCCTTGTGCCATATTGTGTCACGATTTCACTACAACTTTGAGTCTCATCACCCTTGGCTTGGTTTTGTCGCGATTTCGTGACAACTTTTTCGCTCAGCCTTTGTTGACCATTTTGACCGCAAAAATATAACACGTCGTGATATCACGACGGTTTTTCCCCCTGTTGTCGTTGACTGCGCTGACCGCAATTTTTTGACATGTCTCGATATCGCGGCAATTTTCAACTTTGGCTCTCCATGCTATTTTTTTTGTCACGATTTCGTGACAACTTTCAGACTTAGGCATTTTTTGCATAAAAACCTGTAGAGGAATTAGAATTTCAACAGCTTAAGCATGCATAATCAATAATCAAATCAATGTGGCAAAAATTCCAACAGTCACCAAATGAACTTACAATCTTCGCTTTGAGGTCAAGACATTTCATCAAAATCTTGATTCATCCGGGTGTCAAAAAATGGGACTTGTGAGTCCCATCGGGCATGCCAAAAACTGTTGGTCACAAATCTGCCTAAGTACAAGATTTCATCACTTGTGCACCCTAGACTCGACCAACATTGAAAGGCTGAGAGAAAGAGAAGTCTTCCGGGAAAATCTCCACAGAGGGCTGGCTCCCAAACTAATCTAAACTGGTTTCAAGATAAGAGTGCAGGAAAGAAATGGAAAATGTTGAAAGAAAAAGAAATAACAGAAAGAGATGGAAATATGGCTGAAGCCGATAGTTTATGGTGAGAACAACCTCAAACAGCAAATAACATCAACTAGATCCTGAAGCTAAGCAACAACTAATTCTTAGAATGCATATACAGAAATTGGATCAAGCATTAGCCATAAGTTCACTTCCAATTATACTCCAAATGTTCAAATGCAAATATAGCCAAATTCAGAACAATAGAATTCAACTCATATTTCAACACTGGACTAAATAGAAGTAAATCACATAGAAAGCAAAACATGAACAACAGTTTGGATCACCAACTCCAGAAGACACTAAGAATAGAGCAAAATGCATCTTGGATTTTTGCTTCAATTTCTAAAAAAAGGTCCTCCTCCTTTTGCTTGAGATTTTACATTGGTATTTATAGAGGTCTTTCCTCTTCCTTTCAAATCACAACATTTAATACATAAAACATATTTTGAAGAGGCGATCCGCAAAATGTGCACTTGAAAAGAGAAACAATCCCCCTTGGAGAAAACATGTTCCCTGTTTTTATGGATCAAAACTAAAAATTAAACAGAAACAAGGGACCATATTTCTTCATTAAATGACCATTATCAATGGAAGCTGGAATTTGTTAGGAGATCACAAACAAGAGCCTTTAATGCTAGAGGTGTTTTTAATTTTGGTGGCTTTGAAAACTGCCTCATGTTCTTCCATCTTGCGCACATAGGTAAACAACAACATTTAATCTTGGAGAATCTTTGACCACGATCTCAAAATCAGTTGGAGAAATTTTAAAACATTTTTTCATTTGATCCTTATCTTCTCCTCACGTTATCCTATGCAATTCTGAAGGAAAAATGTGGGTTGAACTGTATCAGGCCTTTATTGTTGCTTTTTTCACGAAAATGAGACATGTCGCGAAAATGCAACATGTCACAAAATTGTGACACTTTTACCTTACTACTTTCTGTTTCTGCCACCAGTCGCAAAAATGTGACATGTCACGAAATCATGACATTCTGCCTTCATTTCATTTTTTCCCATGATATGTCACGAAATTGCGATATTATCCTCTGTTTTGGCTTTTTCGTTGCTCCTTATCGCAAAAATGTAACATGTCACGAAATCGTGACATCTTCCTATTGGCGCTGTCTTTGTTGTTGTATACCCACGAAAATGTGATAGGTCACAAAAATACGACATGTCACGAAATCGTGACACTTTCCTTCTGCCATGTACTTTTTAGCCTTTGTTTCGCGAAAACGTGACAAGTCGCAAAAATACAACATGTCGCGATATCGCAACGTTTTCTCCATTTTGTCCTTTCATCTTCAAAAAGTCATGAAATCACGACATGTTTCTATATTCTTGAACTTTGCTGCTTTTAGATCGTGAAAATTTGACATGTCGTAAAATCGTGACATTTCGTACTATCTGGCTGCTTTTGCACTTTCTTGTTGCGAAAACATGACATGTCGCAATATCACGATATTTCTCCATGCTTTGCCCTTCCACCCCAATATGTCATGAAATTATGACATTTTCTTGTCTTCTCCTTTGTTGCTGCTTCCTGTCGTGATATCGCAACAACTTTATCTTACTTGGCTTCGTTTCTAAAAATGTCGTGATATCACGACATCTTTCTCCCACCTTGTGTTTATCTTCAGCCCTTTCGCGATATCACGACATGTCACGATATCATGCCATTCTATACCATCTTCTCCTTTTCTACTTTTCTTTCATGATATCACAACAAGTTTCATTGGTGCTCCCCTTGGCTGTTGTATGTCGTGATATCGTGACATTTTCCTATCACTTTGCTTTGTTGCCATTGCAAGTCACGAAAACGCGACATGTCGCGATATCGCGACAACTTTTCATTTTTCACTTCCTCATCGCAACAAGTCATAAAAATGTGACATGTCACGATAACTTTGTCGTTACTGCTTTCTCATGTTGCTCCTAGCACGAAAATCCAACATGTCGCAATATCATGACAGTTTTACTCCCTTGCTTCCTTTGGCTACTTTTAGCCATGAAAACGCAATAGGTCACGAAAATGCGACATGTCGTGATATCGCAAAATTTTCTATACTAAGATGATTTCTGTATTTGGACGTCGTGAAACTGCAACAGGTCGCGATATCGCGACATCTTTCTCTTACCTTGCTTGAACACAAAACTTGTAGAGATTTTTGTATTTTCCCTTTCAAAGTGCTTGGAGGGACAAACAGAAGAATGAGTATCTCTACAATTTGTGCATTCTCTTGCATGATTAGTAACAACAAAAACAATGTGGCAAAAATGCCAACAA